>JXCR01143772.1:308392-324659 GCA_002079205.1 Phalaenopsis hybrid cultivar | reverse complement strand
ATTTCCCCTCATATGAAGAATGAAATTTTGAAAAATATTAAGTCCGCTAGAAAATCTCGTAGGTCGATTATAGAGTCACCTACCCGTGTTCCCGTTTGGCTCCATTTAGAAAACCGAGTTGATACTGTTATGGTCACCACCGATCACACCACCACCAAAACCACAGGTCGCCGGCCGATTAAGTCAAGAATGGGTCCGAAAGGTTCACCCATTATTTCTACAATCATGGAAAGAAAGACAAGACAATTACCTGACACTGTAACCGGCCTACACCACGGGGAGCATACCTTCCCTCGACATACCGATGTCTCTACTGAGACGCCCCTTCTTGAGGCATCATCATCGAAAAAGGAAGAAGGTATGGGTACCTAAGGTAGCTGCACCGATACAGTTCAGTGAACCTGCAAAACAAGAAGGAAAACCAGTGCCTGAGATATCTGACATCGTCGCGACAATAGCTAGCAAGATGGAGGAACAAGTCAAGGATTTCCATCAGGGTCCTCCAGATCTTAAAGCGATCAAAGAATCGATAATTGAAGAAAAAGTTGAGAAACTCAGGATTGAAATTTTCGAGTTAGCACGAGAACACAGAGTTTCCGTCGATAGTGACAACGAGGATTTTGATTACGGTGATTACTTGGAGGAAGATTTCATGGATGTCCATGTGATCGAAACCAAAGCTGCCACATCTGCGCGCGAGGCTCAACCTCACACTGAAGAGAATGTCGTAGATGAGCTGCGTAGAGTTATCCTCCTCAGGGATGAACAAGTTGTTCTACTGGAGAAAATAATAGAAGAAATGACTGCAGCTATGGCTGCCATGGCCACCATTCAAGGGCAATCACAAGCACCAAGATTGGCTTCTCCGGAAATTAACCAGCCAGAAATCATACACATAACAGATGAAAGAAGGGAGGCTACTTCAACAGACAAAGAAGAACAATCGAAGAAGGATTCTCCATCAAGTGCCATGCCAGAAAAAGAGTTCAAGCAAATGGTTGAACAAGTACGGAATGCCTTAGCCCAGTCTAAGGGCGGTGCATCATTTTTAAAGGGTAGACCTTATCCGGAGGAATTTGATACCGTGCCTTTTCCTAAGGGCTATGTAACCCCAAACTTTAAGATATTCGATGGGACAGGAAATCCCAGACAACACATAACACATTTTCGAGCCAATTGTGGAAACACAAGGAATAGCGAAGCTCTACTCTGCCTGCCCAACGGGTCAGTTAAAACATCTTCTGAGTTGGAACAATTATTTGTGAAAAGATTTGCTGGAGCACAGCATCATGTGTCTATTGGAGAACTCATGATGGAGAAGCAGAAGCCTAGTGAAACCTTGACAGACAATATCTTGAGGTGGAGAAACCTTAGCATGAAATGTGAACCTCAGCTACAGGAACATCAAGCAATTGAGATTTTACTCAAAAGCATTCATGGGCCAGTAGCTTTCATGCTTAAGGGACTCACCATCAAATCCTTCGAGAAGCTACTCAGTAAAGCCAGCAGTCTGCAAGAAGAAATGAAGCACATGGAGCCACATGAAACGGCTAAGGTAACCAGAGTATTTGAAAAGAAATCAGGGTTAGTTGCAATTATCAACAAAGGGAAGCAACCAATAAAGATATATGTAGAAGATCATCAGAAACAGAGTAGTCAATCCAACCAACGACCATCTCAGCAGGGATCACCCCGAACAGCGGGTAAAAGAATATCCCTGTTGGAGCGACAAAAAGTTGTTTACTTCTTCAAAGATGAAGCTGTACCTAAGATATTCAAAAGTTTGATGAAGAAATCAGAATTCAAACTGCCTGATCCGAAGAAACCCGAAGAAGTGGATAAGAAGAATGAACCAAATTATTGCCCGTACCATCGGTTGCTTGGGCACACTATTGACAAGTGTTTTGTATTTAAAGATTGGCTCGAGAAGAACCTCAAGGAAGAGAATATTACAATCCCGAAGGAATATTTGAGAGAACCTGAAAAGGGTTCCGTAAACATGATTTCAGCTGAGCCAATCTCCCCAATCGATCCATATGTCGGAACGGATGGATGGAGTACAACTTGGAGTGAACTAAAGAAGGTCCCTCAATCAAATGCAGGATTCATCAAAACAAGCTTCTACAAATACCGAAGAAGGATGGAATGTGGTATGGAGCAGATCGTCAAAGAAGATACTGAACAAGCTATAGTCTGCATCAAAACAAGTCTCCGTTCGGAGTCTGCAGCATACCGAGCCCGAAATGAAGATTTCACCAGAAAATCCGTCATCATCCAAGACAAAGAACAAGGGAAAGAAGAGCGTTACCGCTAAGATTAATAGCACGAGGGGTAGGATAGGGGCTGCCTCTACTAGATTAATTGTCTCGAATTCGGGGAAGAAAGTCCTCGAAACCTTGACTTTGTATGATTATCTTTTTGTGCCTCCGGGGTCTTATGAATATAATGGTTATGATTTTGGCTACGTTTTGACTATTTCTGGCAATAACGTAACTGATTATAACCAAGCTGGTTGAGATCTCGACCTCAAAATGACCCTCAAATCGTACTTGAGTCCGATGAACTTGTTGTCAAGTCTAAAGAAGACATCAACGATATTGCTTACGACAACGCTGACAACGAAGAGCCAATTCTTGAGTGTCACAGTACACCTCTCGCAATCGACTTAGATCCCACCGACGAAGGGGAAAAGATACCAGAAGATTCAACAATGATATCTCAAGAAGAAGAAGAAGTCACAAAAATCAACTTAAGGAGCGGAAAGGTATTACCACCAAGAACAGCTCCAGCTGACAAAGGAAAACAGTTAATGACTCGAGAAGAGATACCCCCACCTCCGCTAGTGGAAGAGCCGCATAGTCAAGATAAAATCGGAGGATCATACAAACTAGATTACAACGTGCTAGCTCATCTTAGGAGGCCTGCCCGACTAAGCATCTACGACGCTCTGATCCTGTCAAAGGAGATGAGAGAGTCTCTGGCTACAGCTTTGCTAGATCCAGAAATTTACTTAGCTCAGTTGGCTAGCACATCCGCAGATGAAGTTTGCTCGTTGAAAGAACAGTCAGGGGTAACCTTTATAGACGAAGACTTGCTGCTTGGTACCACCGACCACAACCGTCCGCTCTACATCTCCGTCAACATTGGCAGATTTGTGTTATCCATAGTTTTAGTGGATCCTAGAGCATCTCTTAACTTGATGAGTCTACGGACATTAGCATATTTGGACTTTGACATTCAGAAACTCATCCCTGATAAGATGATGTTAAGAGGATTCAACCAAAAGGGAGAAAGGGCCCTTGGATCAATCTCATTACTTATGAAGGTTGGAGAACTTGTAACAACCGTTAAATTTCATATCATCAACGCCGAGACCTCTTTTAACGCTCTGTTTGGTCGACCGTGGATTCATGAGCATAACATGGTTCCATCATCCCTACATCAATGCATTAAATACCGCAAAGATGGTCAAGAAAATTGCATCAAGGGAGACCTACAACCGTTTTCAGTGCATGAAGTTGGTATCCATGAAGATGATGCCTACTACGCGCCTCCAAAGAAGACTGTCTTCTCGCGCGAGATTTTGACAAACAAAGACAAAGATTTAGAGGGATCACAAAAAGAAGGCCGGACAACTCCGCTTCAACATCCTTCTACCACTCCCTTACATCGAGTTGGTGGAGGTTCTTCTAGTTCACGCACCCGAGGTCGAGGCTGGGGATGCGGAGAGGAAAGATCAATTTAATTGTTGAACGGACTAGGCCAACTATCAACATTGGTGATGAAGACAGTTCTGAAGATGAAGTAATAATGACAAAATTGAACGGACTAGGCCAACTATCAACATTGGTGATGAAGACAGTTCTGAAGATGAGGTAATGATAATAAAATAGAAGAAGCCTCAGTACGAGATATCCTTAGAAGATATAGAGAGAAATGAATATAAAACATTGTATGATCCGATAAACCACTATGTGGTACTATGACCCTCACTCTGATTCTCCCTCAAAAGGTCGAGAGTTTTGAGGTCAAGGAAGTCCGTAGTGTGGGTTCAAAACTATGACCCTCACTCTGATTCTCCCTCAAAAGGTCGAGAGTTTAGAGGTCAGGGAAGTCCATAGTGTTAGTTCAAAGCTGATTCAAATTTTACCGCGCTTCTACCTCTACTGAGCTTGAAAAATATGTAAATTTGGATGTTGATTCTAATGAATTAATGGAAATGCCTACCTCTACTGAGCTTAAAAAACATGTAAATTTGGATGTTGATTCTAATGAATTAATGGAACCTGAGCTTGAAAAACATGTAAATTTGGATGCTGATACTAATGAATTAATGGAATTGCCTTTTAATTACTTCTCGCCTCATGTTCAAAAGTTAATTCAACAGGGACATTTACCAAAACAAATGCCGAAGGATAAATTTCAACTCTTTGAAAAACTGTGGAATACTAAAAGATGAGCTCCCAATTCAAAAGAAGGTCTCAGATTTGGTACAGTTGGACCAGTCGACGATTCTGAATTTTGCATGGTTATTACTAGTAAGTCAGAAGAGGATTGTCTCGATATAGAGGATGACTCTACTGATCAATCAATAGAGGACGCTCCACCGGAATTTGAGGAAGAAATTAAGTCCACTATCGATGAATTAAAAGAGATTAACCTCGGGACTGAAGAACGACCCTGACCCACATTTATAAGTTCTCTACTTAATGACGAAGAATCTGCAAAACTGGTCAAACTATTAGCAGAATTCAAAGATTGCTTCGCGTGGAGCTATGATGAAATGCCAGGACAGTCAGCAGAGGTTGCAGTCCATAAATGTGGGGTGGACAAGAATGTAGCCCCAGTAAAACAAGCTCCCAGGAGAATGCTCCTCGAAATAGAACAAGAAGTCATCGCCGAGGTAAAGAAATTGATAGACGCCAGTTTCATTAAAGAAGAGCAGTACCCCACGTGGTTAGGAAATATTGTACCTGTTAAAAAGAAAAATGGACAGATCCGCATTTGCGTCGGCTTCAGAGACTTGAACAAGGCATGTCCAAAAGACAAGTTTCCACTACCTATACCAGAAATGATGGTGGATATCGCTTCAACACATGAGATTTTCTCCTTCATGGATGGATCGTCGGTGTATAACCAAATCAAGATGGCTCCCGAAGATGCAGCGCTTTCAACTTTCAGAACACCGATTGGAATCTTCTGCTACACAGTGATGCCGTTCAGCCTAAAGAACGTAGGAGCAACATATCAGCGTGCAATGACGAGAATTTTTGACGACCTCATTCACAATCAAGTAGAATGCTACGTGAATGATCTGGTCATCAAAAGTAAACGAAAAATAGACCACTTGTATAATTTGAGGATTGTGTTTGAACGGTTACGACGATATGACCTTAAAATGAATCCCTTAAAGTGCGCTTTCGTCGTCACCTCCGAGAAATTTCTAGGATTCGTTGTCCGTCATTGAGGAATTGAGATCGACCCAGATAAGATTAAAACTATCTTAGAAATGCCTCCCCCTAAAACCTTGAAGCAGTTACGTTCCTTCTAGGGGAAGTTGGCATATCTGAGACGCTTTATTTCTAATCTCTCAGGTAGGTGTCAGCCTTTCTCGGCATTAATTAAAAAGGATGCCAAATTTATTTGGCAAGAGAAATGTCCAGTAAGCCTTTGAGGACGTTAAACAATATTTAATGACACCTCCTGTTTTGGCAGCCCCTATCCCAGAAAAATCGTTGATACTTTATACCGCGGTTTTAGATGACTCAATTAGAGCCCTCTTAGCCCAAGTCAATGAGGAGGGAAAAGAAAATGCTCTCTACTACTTGAGTCGTCGTCTAATACTGATGAAGGTAAGGTATCCACCTATTGAGAAGCATTGTCTAGCACTAATTTTTGCTGCTCAAAAGCTTAGACATTACATGCTTTCTTATAAGATCACCCTAATTTCAAAAGTTAATCCATTGCAATATTTAATAACACGACCAAAACTCTCCGGACATCTAGCGAGATGGTCAATGATCTTATTGCAATTTGATATTACTTTTGTGCCTCTCCTTGCTATCAAGGGACATATTTTAGCAGATTTTCTCACTGCACCCCCACTGCCAGCTGGGTCCTCTCTCAACGACGAGTTACTGGACGAGCAGATACTACAGATGGAATTTTCCAGTGTGCAGCGCTGGGAAATGTACTTCGACGGTGCTTCACCAGCCAGGAAAAATAAGGGATCAGGCACAATTATACCAGGCAATACAGGGATCGGTTTGATCTTTATTACGCCAGATAAGGGTATGTTGATGTTTTCATACCCCCTAACGGAGCCATGTACCAACAATGAAGCAGAATATGAAGCCTTAATCACCGGATTGGAATTAGCAATTTCGATGGATATAACGAACATTAACATTTATGGTAACTCTCAACTTGTCATCCAGCAAATCGCCGGACAATACAGAATTCCAAAAACCAAGATTAGCAGAATACCATATGTACGCGATGAAGCTCCTGGAGCAGATTCTTGAGGTGACTTTCTACCGGATTCCTCGGCGAGATAATGCTCATGCCGACACTTTAGCAAAACTCGCTAAGGAAATGGCTTGTCCCCCGGAGGATTCCATCGAAGTCACGGTGCAAGGAAGACGAGTCTTATCTCAAAGCGACTTCGAAACCCTTCACGAACATGGAAAAGAAGAAATCATGAATACAGTTGCAGACGTCAACAGAGATTGGTGCAAACCATTAATAGAAAATTTACATATTGGAAAGCTGCCAGATGACAAGTCTGAGCCACACCACATCACAAGAAGGGCCATGTCTTATGCCTTGGTGAGAAATGTTCTCTATAGAAGATTGTTTGACAAATGTGGCTACGGTGCTTGAGCAGAGCCGAGGCACAGAATATTGTCAAAGAAGTACATGTCGGATTGTGTGGCGCTCACCAATCGGGATCAAAAATGAAAATGAAGATTAAAAGACTCGGATATTATTGCCCAGCAATGATGTCCGATTGCATGGATACTGCCAGAAGATGTCACCAATACCAGGTGCATGGGGTGGTCTTACACCAGCCTCCAAATGTGCTACACCCAACTGTCACCTCATAGCCATTCGAGTGTTGGGGCACAGACATAATAGGTCCGGTAGACCCTCCATATTTTAAAGGACACAAATTCATACTTGCCTCTATAGATTACTTCTCCAAATGAGCAGAGGCAATACCATTACGTGAGGTTACGGCACAGCACGTCCTTCAATTTTTTAAAAGCCAAATCGTCTACCATTTCGGAGTACCGCGAAGAATAATCTCTAACAATGGGACAGCTTTCGAAAGCACAAAAATCAACAATTTCGTCAGAAGACATGGGATAGATTAGAAATACTCTACAATTTACTATCCCAGAGCAAATGGTATTGCTGAAGCTTTCAACAAGACACTGATACTAATTTGAAAAAACATTGGACGAGAATAAAAGGGATTGGCATAACAAACTGTTAGAAGCCCTATGGGCCTATCAGACTACTTTCAGGACTCCCACTCAGTGTACACATTATATGCTCGTGTACGGGACCGAGATTATGCTACCGCTAGAGGTCCAGACACCATCTCTCAGAGTCGCCATTGCCAATCAACTTACAACGGAAGAAAGCACAAAACTCAGACTTGAAGAACTGGAGAGTCTCAAGGGAAAACGATTGGAAGCACAACAACATTTGGAGCTCTGCCAGGTGAAGATGGTATAAGCCCGTGACAAATTGGTCCGCCCAAGGGCCTTTAAAATTGGTGACCTTGTACTCGTGCTCAAGAGACCTATTCTTGCTCGCCGCAAAATAGGTGAAAAATTCGAGCCACCCTGGGAGGGACCATTTGTCGTTGAGAAATTTTATTCATGAGGAGCCTACCAGTTAGTGGACTTCCGGGGTGAAAGACCCATGTTACCAATAAATGGACGATACTTGAAGACCTCCTGCTTGCCTTTGCTTGCTTTGAAATTTTGAAACCTTGATTGTTTTAGGGTTATCTATATGGTCGTATGTCTATGACCGGGTCCAAATTTTGTAATTAATCTCATGTTTAATGAAAAATTTCAGAAAATTTTTGAACTTCACATGTTCTCCTTTCTACTTTTGGATTTAAAATTCCATTAAATTAAAACAAAACTCACACGTTAAATGAGTAGTCCTTTTCACCAAAACAAATTGAAATTTACTTTAATAAGTACTCTGTTTTGTTCTTGTTTATGCCAAACTTCAGCCCACTGACGTTTCTTTTTGTCGTCTGCAGAAAATTGTCAGGACAGAGGTTGATCTTTGCCTTCTAGGACAGCTGGAACCTCGCACTAAATGAAGAGATGGCGCCATAAGGAGGAGTCATAGATTTCGACATGGATTTCAAACAGATCGATATGGACTACAATGGTCCGCTAATGGGCATAGTTAACAATGAAGAAAATAAGGGACTACCCTCCCTGTTGAGGGTGACCACTCAGGATGACACGTCACGTAAGGGTAAAAACCTGATGACAGAACAAGATCCAATGGAGGGGCCCAGCCGGCTGCCCTCCATGATAGCTACTCCGGCGAGGGGCTTAATAGCTGCCCACAGTGAACAACTACCAAATACTCCGCTCTGCAGAACACAACGTAGAAATGCGAGCCAAAAAAAATAAAGAGCCTTCTTGCGACAGGAGCGCAAGCGCCAAAGAAACAAAAACAGTTTCTTACCCCCATTCCGGAGGGACATATCTACGATCCAGAGCTGAGAGAGACTTCGACCAGCCTGCCTACTACAGACGATGAATCAAGATTTCTGATAGGATCAGATGTACACCCGGTCCAAGATATCTTGTGCAGAGGTTACCCAACATGCAACGTCGAGATACCAGCCAGGACATCAGTGACGGGCGCATTTGTAGAATGCTCAGACTGCAATGTTCTACACAGCATTTCAATACCCTAGAAGAAAATGCTGCAAGCACCAACGAGTCTCAGACTCCAGGTTTTGTGGCAAATGAACCGTATGTCCCACTGGAGACGGACCAGCGCGCACCGCGGAGCCCAGGATCGTACATCCCACTTGAGGCTGAATCTCATATTCCGGATCAGCCAGCACCAGTTTGGATTCTTGCCGAGGCCCGGACGAAGGAACGTCCTAGACAGCTGCCAGCTCCCAGTATGGTGGAATACTACAAAATAAGCAAGGTAAACAAAAGAGAATTTGAATTCTACGAAGAAGTTCAAGGAAAGTTTATCAACATATTGGAAGGCCTGGAGTTATATACCAGGGTTTTCTCTGAAACTGATGAAAGAAGCATCCTGGATTGCATCTTTGATTTGAGAGATAGAGGTCGAGCAGGCCTTCTCATGGAAAGAACGTACTTCGAGTCGAAGAAATGGATGTGGGGGAAAGGAAGAATCACCATCCAGTGTGGATGTTGCTACAATTTTACAAATGACAGACAGTGGAATCCGCCTGGGATACTCAGAAACGACCAAGTGGATCTGTTACCACCGATTATCAAGTGGACGATAAAGAGAATGGTCAAATGGAATATCCTACCCGCCACTTGCATTCATAACTGCTGGCATCATCAACATTTACGAAGAAGGTGACTGCATTCCTCCGCACATTGACCATCATGACTTTGTGAGGCCTTTCTGCACGGTCTCATTCATGAGCAAGAGCAATATTTTGTTTGGAAAAGAAATCAACGTAATTGGCCCCAGTGAATTCAGAGGAGCTGTTGAAATTCCTCTTCCAGTTGGTTCAGTACTTGTTCTCAACGGCAACGGTGCAGACGTTGCCAAGAACTGCATTCCAGGAGTAAGACACCGTAGGGTGTCCGTGACCTTCCGCTGAATGGATGACAGTAAGATACCGTATGGATTCCAGCAGGACCCGGAATTGGAAGAACTGTTCCCTTACGAGCTATGAGAAGGTTGTACCTCTGAATACATGCGAAGGAACTCTAATCCTAGAGCATGACTCAAAAGGTCTGCTTGATCAGGAGCTCGATATACCAAGCGCAGAGGATTCGCTTGCTTTCTTTTAACAAGCATGACATGTATTTGACATAATCAGTCTATGATGTACTCATATCTTGAGAAGACTCTCAATGCATTACAGCACATATTACATGATGTACTCTTTTTGAGGCATTAGCCTATGTTTGATCTGTAGCATCCTTATTGAAGCAGATTAATCAATATTTCTCTCGTGTTGTGCCTTTTTGTCAATTGTCTTTTTGTGCGATGGACGAAAGCAGGGAAGTTCTAATGAACAAAGAACGAAACGACAAATTTTCAAATGAAACACAAATAAAAGATAATTGTAACAAAACAAATTTCTCTTGAAAATCATCCAATTGAAATTAAAACTTTAAAAACACATTTTTGAAAAATCAATTGTGACAAAAATAGCAAGAAAATAAATCAAACTTTTTGAGTGAATACTTCCGTTTTCAGAGTTTCCTACTCTTTGTGCGCGCAGCACAACCATCGTTATCTACACTAACTCTCTACACACCCCTGCGGAATTTCACATTCGGCACAAAATCTCACAAAGTTTCACAATTTTTTCCTCACCAATGTCAATCTTCATAAATTCTACTAGTTTCCCACGAATTTGAAACACGATATTCTAGAGGTTGAGGATCTTACATCCAATTCCGTGTTGCTTTAGGAGCTCCTCCTATCGCAATCCTTAAAATCAATAATCTAGAGGATGAGGATTTCACATCCAATTCCACATTACTTAGCAATGGTTCACACAAAATTCTAGAGGTTGAGGATTCACATCCGATTCCGCGTTGCTTTAGGAACCCATCCTATTGCAATCTTTCAAATCAAATTCTAGAGGTTGAGGATTCACATCCGATTCCGCGTTCCTTTAGGAGCCCATCCTATTGCAATCTTTCAAATCAAATTCTAGAGGTTGAGGATTTTATATCTGATTTCGTGTTGCTTTAGGAGTATCTCCTATCTCGAATCAGTCCTAAATTCTGATTCTTCACATTTGAGGTCAGACCCTACATTCCGACACTTTTGTTTGAGAATTGACCAACATTTCAATTCTCACTTCCGAATCAATCCTAAATTTTGATTCTTCACATTTGAGGTCGGACCTTACATTTCGACACTTTCTTTTGAGAATTGACCTACATTTCAATTCTCACTTCCGAATCAGTCCTAAATTCTGATTCTTCACATTTGAGGTCGGACCTTACATTCCGACACTTTCTTTTGAGAATTGACCTACATTTCAATTCTCACTTCCGAATCAGTCCTAAATTCTGATTCTTCACATTTGAGGTCGGACCTTACATTCCGACACTTTCATTGGGGAATTGACCTACATTTCAATTCTCACTTCTGAATCAGTCCTAAATTCTGATTCTTCACATTTGAGGTCGGACCCTACTTTCTGACACTTTCTTTTAAGAATTGACCTACATTTCAATTCTAATTTCTGAATCAGTCCTAAATTTTGATTCTTCACATTTGAGGTTGGACCTTACATTCCGACACTTTCTTTTGAGAATTGACCTACATTTCAATTGTGAGAATTGACCTACATTTCAATTCTCATTCCTGAATCAATCCTACATTTCATTCTCATTTCCGAATCAGTCCTACATTTCTGATTCATTACATTCGAGGTCGGTCCTTACATTCTTTCTCATTTCCATTTGAGGTCGGACCTTACATTCTGACACCTTCTTTCAAGAATTGACCTACATTTCAATTCTCATTTCTATCAGTCCTAAATTTCTGATTCTTTACATTTGAGGTCGGACCTTACATTCCGACACCTTCTTTAGCAGTCCTAAATTTCTGATTCTTTACATTTGAGGTCGGACCTTACATTCCGACACCTTCTTTCAACTTACATTCTGACACTTTCTTTTGAGAATTGACATACATTTCAATTCTCACTTCCGAATCAGTCTTACAGTCTGACACCTTCTTTTGAGAATTGACCTACATTTCAATTCTCATTTCCGAATCAGTCCATCGGTCGTTATATTTTGCCACTCTCTTTTAAGAATTGACATACATTTCAATTCTCATTTTCATGGTCGGACCCTACATTCCGACACTTTCTTTTGAGAATTGACCTACATTTCAATTATCATTTCTGAATCAGTCCCACACGAGGTCGGTCCTTACATTCCGACACCCTCTTTTGAGAATTGACCCACATTTCAATTCTCATTTTTGAATCAGTCCAAAATTTCTTCACCTTCTTTGGAGAATTGACCTACATTTCAATTCTCATTTCCGAATCAGTCCTAAATTTCTGATTCTCTCACATTTGAGGTCGGACCTTACATTCCGACACTTTCTTTTGAGAATTGACCTACATTTCAACTCTCACTTCTGAATCAGTCCTAAATTTCTGATTCATTACATTTGAGGTCGGACCTTACATTCCGACACTTTCTTTTAAGAATTGACCTACATTTCAATACTCATTTCTGATTCAATCCTACATTTCTGGCTCATTACATTTGAGGTCGGTCCTTATACTCTGACTCTCCATTTTTTGAGTTGATATTTGAATCTCACTTCCCATCTTGGGGTCAACACTTACATTTTGAATCCCATCCTTTGGAAATCTTTGAAATTTCATAACTTAAAATTCACTCTCTGATCCCCAGCGAGAGTCTCTACCCTTTGATTTCAACCAGACAATCACCTACTAATTCCCCGGCAGAAACAAATTGCACATGCAACTCTACACGTACTTCCGGGTCTATTGACTTAGAAGTTTGTATTGGTTTTTTTGTTGATTTCGTTGGTCAACGCCAATACGTGCCATAGGGTCTAGCACTTTTTGGGGGTCCATTTGTTGACCTCAATTTTGGTTGAGGTTTAGTTCCTCCTCTTTAATATCCTAGGGTCTAGCCATAGGACTTTTCCTTTTGACTATTCCTAGAAAACTAGACATGGAACCCTCACCACTAGAAATTCCAAATTGTTCTCTACTCAGCTTGAAGTTTCACATGTTGGTCTCAACCTCTAAACACTTAGTAGGTGGGGTCACTATGGGGGAAACTCAGGATGAGTCACCCTTAGGATTGCTGGACCTTAGGGTTGACCTTGGGTGTTGGTCTGGAGCTAAGGCACTCACTACACTTATCTACACCCACATTCACTCACAACCCTGTGCTCAAATTACTAACCTAGATCCCTTGATCTTTTGGGATACTCATGCAGATGGTCCCCTAAATCTACTAGCCCTAGGGCTATGGTTTAGCTAAGACCACTATGTAGAGCACCCAAAATGGGGCTTCCATTGGTCCATGGCTTATTGGTGATGATTGGTGCCTCAAATCTACCAAAATACCCAAATCGGCCTTTTGACCCCTAAGGCACCCCCTAATTACCAAAATACCCCTCTTTGGCCCAAAATCCCAAAAATTCCAAAAACTCCCAGAAAATCCCAATAAATCCCAAATATTCTTAATTTCATTTCTTTCAAATACTACATGACCCAGTTTGGTCGAATTTGACCATCTTTAACCAAAATCCCTCAACTACCACATGACCCACTTTGGCCAATTTGACCATCTTTAACCAAAATCCCCAAATTGCTCTTAAAGACCCAAATCTCCCCAAATCCAACTCAAATGTCCATCAATTTGATCTCAATTGACCCAATTACCATCCTAAACTCAAATTAACTTTTATATGATCAAACCAAACCAAATCCAAGCTCAATTGGTCCATAATTTGAGCCCAATTTTGATTTGGGTCAAAACCCGAATTTTGACCATATGACTTGATCTCACCAAATTGAACCCATAGCCTAGTCAATTGGCCTCAATTAATGTTGAAAAATATTTATAACATTCTTATACATCAAAATAAACCATAAATTTGCCTTGGTGAAGTCTCAAATCCATTTGATTTTGGCCTAAATCCAAAATTCCCAAATTTAGCCCCAAATTGGCTAAGTCCCCAAATTTCACCCAATTGATTGCCTTAACCTCCAAATTGGCTCCAATTCATGTTGGAAACTCTTCATGAGGTCCCTATTGACCATTTATAACAATAAATTTGGACTTATCCCAAGGCTAAACCAAACTAGACCCAAGCTAGCCCAACATGACCAAATTGATTAAAGTTCAAAATTCCCTCAAATTGACCCTACAATTGAGCTAAAAACCACTTCCATCCTTCACCAAAGTTGTTCCTTATGATAATATACACCAAATGAAATAATAAATTAGGCCAATTGATATGGCTAGCCTAGCCCAAACTCAAGCTTTGGTCATTTGCACCCACTTGGACCCATACACTAAATGTGACCTAACCACCCTAAAACCACCAAATTAACTCCACCACAGCCATTAGTTGGACTTAATGACCAGTCAAAACACCATGAAACCACCTAAATCAAGCAATGGACCAAAGTATTTCCAAAAATTCACATGCTTAAGATATCTTTGCCAAATCAAAGCACATTTGCATTAAATTAACTCCACCACAGCCATTAGTTGGACCTAGTGACCAGTACAAACACCATGAAACCACCTAAATCAAGCCATGGACCAAAGGTCTTGAACTTAGTGACCAGTACGAACACCATGAAATCACCTAAATCAAGAAATGGACCAAAGGTTGAGTTGGACTTAGTGACCAGTCCAAATACCATGAAATCACCTAAATCAAGCCATGGACCAAAGGTCCCCCCCTGTGACCAGTCCAAACACCATGAAACCACCTAAATCAAGCCATGGACCAAAGGTCCCCCAAATTAAGGGATATTACTTTCCAAAAATGCCATGCTTAAGATATCTTTGTCAAATCCAAGCACATTTGCATTAAATTGCTGTGATGGATTCCTCTGGGTTCCCTCAGCTCCTAGCCACCTCCCCCTGGCCGGTCGGCTAGCCTAGTGGCCGGAAAAGCCCAAAATCAAAAGTCACCCCCATGGAATCTCACCCAAATCAAACCGAGAGGCCAGCTCATCTAGATAAAACTATGGAGCTCCTCTGCCCTCCACCTAAGCACCACATTACACCTCCTAATTGGCCAAGGCAGCCACCATAACCCCATTTTTATAAAAGGCCACCTCCATGTCCATTGATCTAAGTGCTGAAAATTTCTCAGGGAGGCCTCTCCAAAACTTCACATAGAGCTTCCCTAGGATTCTCAGTGCATTCCAACCACTTTCCCTCACCCATTCCCATTGCCGGAGCCCAATTTTGAGCTCAAAACCCTGCCGAAAACCAGGACAGAACCCAATACACCTCCACACTCCACCAAACTTTAATTCCTTGTGCCTACACTTTCACAAGAGTGAAAGAAGCCAAAGCCCCATCAATTCCCCCTTCCACAGAGCCTCTATCATAGCTCTAGACTAACGCCTGAAAACGAGCTTGGTCGAATTCACACCTAGACTTCACACCAAGACCAGTGACTTAATCCCTAGCCTCCTTGGACCCCAACAAACGTGCCAAGCACTTCTGATTGAAGCTTCCCTTCTCAGAGCAAAGGTATAAAACTGCTCCTCCTCTCGAGCTTGTTTTGATCCTCCATTTATTTAAGCTTGATTTCATGGCACCTTAGCCGTATGGATGTGTTCATCTCACTTAGACGAGTCCATAGAATCAAACCCGAAGTTATTTGGTTAAGTCTAGGCCAAAATCTTAAGGTTTTAGTGTGGACGGGCACGGGATCATTCCATCGGGGACGATGATGGAGAGCCGTTCGATCAAGCGTGTATCAAATGAATGGGGGAGATCGAGCCGGACAGCGCTTCGGGACATAAACTGCAGGTCGAGTCAGCAGCTACGTGGACGGTGGCGTCCAACCAGAGCGCGCCACGCCTGCCTTCGGAGCTGCCTAGGATCTAGTCAGGACGCGCTGTTTAAATAGATAAATAGGGCTTTTTCTTATTTATTTAAATACCCTTAACATAGAAAATCCATAACTTTGTGTAGAAAAATCACAAAAATAAAATAAACACACCCTCTTGCTCAGTGAACAGAGGAGAATAATGTGGAATAATTTTCAAGCCCATTTGATGCATAAATTATTTTTAATTAATTAAATACTATATGGAATTATTTGATTCTCCATGCATATTGACACATCACCTTGACTTGAAATTTTGACATATTGTAGCCTCTACAAGGGGGAACATTCTCTGATTTTTCCAAAGTTAGATGAGGTCTCTATATGGAGATCCGNAGAACTCATCATAAAAGTTTCAAAATATTTTGAGTTCATTTCATAACTTAAATTGATTTTTAAAAAC
>JXCR01143772.1:201970-296274 GCA_002079205.1 Phalaenopsis hybrid cultivar | reverse complement strand
TTCGAGGAGTTTGCTTGGGAAGGAATTAGTGATAAGTTGTATTTAGTTATTGAAGTTCGTATGACATTGCTTTTATATGTAAATTCTAAGTTTTGTCATATCTTCTCCATGAGTTCTGACTAGTTTTCTTTATCTTTCTCCTTGTCTTGAGATTTTGTGAAATTATGAATTAAATTGGTTGTACCATAAGAATGTTAAAGAAGTTGTGATGATATTTTCACTTTAATCTTAATTTACTTTCAATCTGTCAAATTGATTTGTTAAAATATGTTAAGTTTTACAACTAAAGTGAAGATTACATCTAAGATTTAGGGAGGTCAAAGTCTTTGAATGTTGGGTGCAAATAAATAGGGAAATAAAATTATCAGGCGTAGAATTGGAGATTTTAGAGTGATAGGCTAAAATCCTCAATTTTGTCCTATCGTTTGGGTAATGAAGTGTAGATATTAGCCTGCAATAGACGGGAACGTGGGAGCTTTGAAGTGAGTGTCGGTATCCTCCAAGCTTAGTCGCAGATTCAGTAACAAAGCATAGGATTAGTCAATGTTCTTTATGCGTGGTCTAAAGGGTAAAGAATAAATATGCTCCTATTTGACACAATACAATTTGAACTAATTCAATTTATCCATTCACTTATATTTCTTGACAAGGAGAAGGATGCTTTCTTATATATTGAACTTCACATTAGAAACATTATTAGTAGAATTAGTTGATTAAGAGTTTATTAAATTTAAATTTTTATTTTAATTGCCTATTAGTAACAAATATGCATTTTGAACTATATTGTTGTGAGTAAATATTGATTTTTTAAATCTTAGTTCGTAGCCACTAATATTACTCCCTGTGGGATCGATATCCATGACTCCATTAGAGCCCTATATTACTTGAGCGATACATATAATTGCGTTGATAAGTGTGACTTTGCAATTATTGAATATTATATACACATCTTTATCAAATCTATAATTGTTGTCAAGTTTTTGGCGTCATTGCCGGGGATTTAAATCTTCTAACTACATTATCAAATTCTTGTATATATATATAGTCACAGTCAAGTTTTTGGCATTGTTGCCGGGGATTTAAATCCTCGAGCAACTGTATCAAATTCTCGTATTTTTAAGCATATATAAAGTCGTTGTCAATGAGCATAATGAATTAATATCAATAAGATAAATCATTGGTTGAAGAATTTGCGTAGATTATAGAAAATTAAGTTTTGCCACTAGGAAGGATCATTTTCCATTACCTTTTTTAGACTAGATGTTGGATTGGCTGGCTGGGAACAAATATTTTTATTTTCTAGATTATATATCGGTTATCATCAAATACATATTGCTACAAAGGATCAAGAGAAAATAAAATTTAATAGTCCTTTTGAAACATTTTATTTTTGACAAATTCTTTTTGGATTATGTAATGCATCTGCAACATTTCAAAGATGTATGAAGTTAATTTTCAGTGATTTGATTGAAAAAGGGATTGAAGTTTTTATGGAAAATTTTTCTGTGTTTGGAACTTCATTTGAAATATGTTTAAATTTTTTAAAGAAGGTTACGGATTGATGTGAAAAGACTAATCTCATATTGAACTGGGAAAAATGTCAATTCATGGTTGTAGGAGGAATTGTGCTTGGACATAAAATTTTAGAAATGTCATGGAAGTAGATCCTACAAAAATACATGTTATCTGAAACCTATCTCGACCTACTATAGTAAGAGGAGTTAGGAGCTTACTAGGACATGTTAGATTTTACAGGAGATATAATAAAGACTTTTTTAAAATTACTAAACCTGTATGCCAACTTCTGGAAAAAGATAAAAAATTTGACTTTAATTAAGATTGCCTTAAAGACTTTTAATCTTTAAAGGAAAAATTGATCACTGCTTCAATAATTGTTTCACTTGTTTGGGAGAAACCATTAAAATTAATGTGTGATTTTAGTAATTATGCTATTAGAGCTATTTTAGGGCAGAGATATGATAAGATTTTTAGAGTCATATACTATGCTAGTAAGACTCTTATTAATGCATATATTAATTACAACACCACTGAAAGAGAGTTATTAGCCATTGTATATGTTTTGATAAGTTTAGATCATATATGATTGGAGCTAAATGTGTTGTGCATAGTGAACATTTGGCTATTAAATATTTGATGCAAAAGAAGGATGTTAAACCAAGATTAATTAAATTGGTACTTTTGATGCAAGAGTTTGATTTTGTAACAGTCAATAGAAAAGGAACTGATAGTTAAATTGATGATCATCTATTTAGACTAGAATAGGAAGAAATACTTGATTTGGAAAAAGAAATTAATGAAACTTTTCCTGATGAACAACTTTATGTTGTAAAAGGATGAGAAATACCTTGGTATTCTGATATTGTAACTTATATTGTAAGTGTTATTTTACCATTTGGACTGACAAAACAACAGGAAAAGAAATTCATTCATGATGTGAAATCATATTTTTAGGATGTTCCTTGTTTGTATAAATAATTAAAAGATTTATTAATGAGACGATGTGTGTCTTATAAAGAAATTCAGAAAATTATTCAGAAATGTCATGATTCTGAATTTGGAGGTCATATTGGGAATGATAGAACTGTTCATAAAACTTTGCAATTTGGATTTTATTGTCCCACTCTATTTGGAGATGTTAATATATATAAATGAAGTGCCTCAAAATTTTAATTTGGAAATTGAGATTTCTGATGCACGGGGATTTGATTTTATGGGACCATTTATACCTTCATTCGAAAAGATTTATATATTGATTGCAGTGGATTATGTTTCAAAATGGATTGAAGCAATTGATTTACCTAGATGTGATGTTCGAAGTGTTTCAAAATTTGTAATTAAAAATATTTTTTACAAGATATGGAATGCAGAGAGTAATCATTACTGATGGGGGATCTTATTTTAAGAATACAATAGTTGCACGATTGGAGAAAAAATATAATATAACGCATAAAATTACAACTGTTTATCATCCCAGACTAGTGGTTTAGCAGAAGTATATAATCAAGAAATTAAGAGATTTTTGGAAAGAAAGTGTTAATCCTAATAAAATTTATTGGTCATCTAGTTAGATACAACATGATAGGCATACAGGATAGCTTATAAGACACCTATAGGAATGTTCGCATATAGATTAATTTTTGGGAAGGCTTGTCACTTGCTAGTTGAATTGGAACATAAAGTATATTCGGCTATAAAAGAATTTAATTTCAATTTAAAAGAAATTGGTGAGAAAAGATTATTGCAATTTAATGAGCTTGAGGAGATTATGAATGAATCTTACGATAATGAGGATTTATAAAAAAAAGATGAAATAATGACATGATCAGAAGATAATAAAAAGAGAATTTGAACCTGGACAGAAAGTTCTATTATACAATACAAGATTGAAATTATTTCCTTGAAAATTGAAGTCTAGGAGTAAAGGGCCATTGAAAGTTATAAAAGTCTATTCCATTGGAGTAGTTAATATTGAAGAACCTAAGACTAGAACAATATTTAAAATGAATGAGCATAGATTGAAATCATATTTTGATGGTTAAAGGCCATCTTTTGAAGGTCTTGTAATGTTGGGTCACCCAGAATGAGACTAGAAATGTCGGGCTCACGACATTAAACCAAGCACTTTGTGGGAGACAACTAATTTTTATCGTTACTTTTTGCTTTTTAGTTTATTTTGTTTAAAATCTTTTATTTATATTTATGTTCAGGCCTTTTTGAAGTCAGTGTATTTGAGAAAAATATTTAGAAACAACTTTATTTGCCTAATTTGATGAAAAAATTGAGACTTTATTGGATTGAAATAAAAAATGTACAATTTTTTGAACTGGCACATGATGCATTTAATTCCAGAGAGCTGGCGCATGATGTGTTGCGACGACGAAAATGACTAAAGAGTGTCAAAAGGCAACTTGTTGCACTTTTTGGCAGTTTCTTCTCGTTAAAACTCTTAAAAATTGAATCCTAAGTCTATTTTAAGTGGGAAAATGAGGGAAAAGTCACAAGATTTCAAATTAAATTGCTTCCCACTCCAAAAATTCTGTAAAATTTGGAATTTTCAACAGGAGAAAATTTGTCAGTTCGATGCCTAGAAATTGCATGATCAAGTTCTAGTGAAGAATAGACTAATCAAAGAAAGTTGATTTGTTAATCGAGGATTCCACACACTGAATACTTGAGTGGAAGAGATTATTGCGTAAAGGCGATGGGAAGTGCTTTGCTACACTACTTCCCTTGTAGTCGTCCCTGTGGAAAAAGAGTTTTATGCAAATTCTCATGGGATTAACCAAGGAACAGTCTATGTGTGAGGCAGGTTTGTACAGTTCATTTCTTCAAGAATAAATGATATGTTTATGATTGAGAATGTTCCTATCTTCCATTTTGCAAATAGTACCCTTACGAGAAACAATATGAATGAACTCTACTAATACCTTACGGATCAAGATGCGAATTAGGAGGCTAGAGATGATGGGAATGTAAGTTTTTCCTCATCATTTTTAAATCTTGTGTCTAAAGCCTAGCATTTATTCATTGCATCGAAAATACTGACCATCATGAAAATCAGTAAGGAAACAAAGGAGAGTGTCATTTTGAATTATTACATTCAAGCCAAAAAGCCTATTGCTATTGAAGCCATAATTGTAAAATCAGTTTTGGGTTTGATTGTCAATGGATCTGTAACTAGATATGGACATTTATCTATTATTTTCCTACTATGTAGTGAATCGCAAGTACCTTGTGAAAGTTAGGAAAAAATGCTTCTTCCTTGGAAGCCGATGGATCCAGAAGTCTATTGCAACTGTATTGGAATGGGAAATGAAAATGATATGAATGTGCTGATGGATCAAGGATCTCAGAACTCATCACCTCTTTAGCCCTACTTTAATTTTATTGCACTTTTCAAGAGAATCAAGAAGATAGAGAAAGAGGTGTAGAATCTTATGCATTTGCTTGGAAAAATTTATGAAATGCTGGATCATCTGGATTGGAGACTGAAGAAACATTTTGAACATACTAGGCGTATTGAAGATGGTTTGGTATGTATGTTCAAGAAAATTTCTTGGATTATAGAGGATTCAACTGATGAGTTTCCATATCGGCCCTTCTACAACCTATATGTGCAGTACCAATCAATGGGAGATATCTAGGAGGATGAGAGTGAAGAAGATGTTTGAACTTAATTTATGCACAGAACATTTTGTTTAGTACTTCTTGTCTTAGTTTGTTAAGTTGGATTGCGTTTTCTTCCTATTGTAGCACTATCTATGTTTATGCTTTGTATTTTGATGTTTAGATTTTGAGTGTTAGGATGTTGGTTTGCTTTTGAACGCTGAATTTGTTGTTTGTTGGTTGGAAAATTGTTAGTTTGTAATAGCACAAATTTCATATATAAATGTGAGTTTTATGTTGTTGATAAAAGTTTGGTGTTAGAGTAATGTTTATATATGTTTAGAAATGCTCATTTGAGTTAATTAGAGGTTGACGTAAAGCTTATAGAGCATATTTACACTAAAATAAAAATCTGGTGAATTTAAGCTCTGGTGCATGATGCGCCAGATTGGCGCATGAAGCACCAATTTACAGAGCACTGGTGCATGATGTGCCAGATTTGGCGCATGATGCACTAGAGACCCTAACACTCTAGACCACCTAAAAAAACCATGAAATCACACAGACAAGCACCATTTTTAATGCTTGGGTCGTATCCTATCTCAAAACCTTGACCTAGGGCTTCTTATTGAGGAAGGTAGAGAAGATTTGGATGGCCAAAAATCATAGATTTCATCTTCTCTTAGTAAGAGCTTCACTTTAACTTAGAAAATTTTCATTTTCACCATAGAATTTTCCTACATTATAAAAGATCCAAAATTTGGGATTTTTTATGAAAAAGCTTGAAGCAAAACTCATGATGAAAAGTTTCTTACCAAATAATTATGTCTGAGAAGTTAATTGATTTATTTTTTTATTTTTGCAATTTATTTAGATTTTTGTAGAACTTTCAATGGCTCCCCAAGTTAAGAGAGGAAGGCCGTCCAAAGATTTTTATTCATGAAGATTCGTCAACTTCAAGGCCCAACAAAGTTACAATACTCAAATGGATACCTAAAGATTGATCCAAGAACGGGTATTTGCAAACCTAGGTGACAACATACAAAATTTTATTCTCGCCAAAAACTGGGAAAGATTCTACTACTTCACTGTAGTAGCAATTGTCTCCATGATTCGGGAGTTCTACGCTAAAGTGAGATTCACTTTTGGTGACCACATACTGGTTAGAGGTAAAGAAGCTAAATTTACTGTTGAAAGGATCAATGCTTTTTATGGGCTGAAAATTGTATATTATGATGAGTACGCTGCATTTGTGGTGACTGATTCATCCCTGGATGAAGTGCTTGCCTTTTTTACTGTTGGAAGAGGAGAGTGGAAGATTAAGAATAACTAGATAGTTAACTTTTCTGCTTTCATGTTGACTAGCCAATCAATGGTATGGCATCACTTTATTTGTTCTAGATTATTGCCAACAAATCATCTTGCTTATGTTACGAAAGATAGAGCTATGTTTAACTATTACATTCAAAACATAAAAGCAATAGATTTTGGTGCACTTATAGTTCATCATGCTCGAAGTATAGTTGGTAGCTCTACAACTAGTGGTTTGGGATACCTTGCTCTGATTTTCACTTTATGTGAACAATCAGGAGTAGAGTCTCATAGAAATGAAGAAAGATTACAACCACATAATCCTATTTGAAGGCATATGATTCAGAGAGTTGAATCATTTATTGAATCTAGAGGGGAAAGAAGGGATAAACCCTCTACATCAGCTACAGAGACATCTAGTTCTCACCTTTCATCATTAGAAAACATTATGAATAGGCTCATGATTCAACAAGTTGACATAATCAATATTCGGAGTTAGTTGGAAGACATTGGACCAAGAAATGATTATAATGATGAATACCAGTAGATGAGATCTCAACATGATATTGATTTTAAGAACACCATGGTGAGACATCTTAGGGGAGAGCCAAATGTGGAATTTCCTCCTTGCCCCAGTTTCACTCCCTATACTCCAATTTAGAGATGAAGATGAGGAAGGAGAAGATGATGATGATGATGAGGAAGGAGATGAAGACTGATATTTTTATTGACTTAGTATAGTTTGTTTTTGTGTTTGATTTTTATTTGTGATTGTATTGTGTTGTATTTTTATTTAAGAGATGTTGTAGTAAAAACTTTCATGTTGTATTGTGGACTTAACTGTAATAGTAACTGTAGACTTTTACTTTTTTTTACATTTTTAAAATTTTCAGTTTTATTTTTTAATTTTAGTGATTTTATTCTCAACAAGTTCTTTAGAACATATTATGTTTCTTTTAATTTTTTAAAACCTGTATGTTTTTAAAGTTAGTACCTATAGTATACTAGAGCCCAGTTTTATAATCAGAAATCCTCTATAGGTCAGTTTTTATTTTTTATACACTTACTATTTTCTTTCACCTACTAAATTTTGTATTAAAATAATTTTAAAATTACTTAAGAACTTAAGTATGAGGGGGAGAAAAATATCTTTAAAAAAGAAATAAACTAAATTTTTATTTGTCATCAATTAACTATATTTTAAAATTAATTTTACACGACATGGGGATTTGAAGATTTAACTTTCAATTACTATACCTATGTTTATAAATATTATGGTAAATTTAGGTAAGAGTTTATAAAAATGAAGGTCAATTCTAAAGTTAAAGATATTTGGTATGATAGGATAAGACTATGCTTTTTTTTTAAAATATAAGAAATTTTATTTTTGAAGTATTAATAATTTAAGAGTTTTATGTAAGAAGAAAGGAATTAGACTTTATGATAAATCATAAACTAATATGAATTTATAAAGTGAAGAAAGGTATAGAGTTTCAAGTTTAAAAACAGAAGAATGAATTTCAAAATCATTAAAGGTTATCCAGATATAGTAATACTGATTTGAAAAAGAAAAAAAGAAAAAGAAAAGAAAAGATTGAAAAGATCCTAAAAGAAAAAAAAGAAGAAAAGAAGAAAGAAAAATAAGTGAGGAGAAGCTTGAGGAGATGCCTAATAAAAAATTAGCTTCACTTGAATCAACTTAAGGAAGGAGCTTTAATACATTTTCTAAATGTGTATTTGAGTATTAGTAGCATTCATAGTAAAGTCTTTATGAAGGTCTTTTTCATATGAATTTTCTAAATGTTCTTAATATGAAAAATTGCAATTTATCTTGAAATGAATAAACATTCAGAAACCTTAAACTTGATTACAAAGTATTCCTAGACTTAAAATTTGAGTTTACGTTACTGAAGGTTTTTCTTAAATTTTGCAATTTTATTTATTAAACTGAAGTATAGAAGTTATAGATAAATCTCTATCTTAATTCATAAGTATTTATGTAGTAAAAGTGTCACATGAGGACAAGTAACACTTTAGTTTAGGTGATTTTGATATATGAAAATAATATACTATTTTAAATACATATTTTATGCTTATTTATGGTGATATTGCTCTTTAAAGAATGGCATTTTCATATTTTTGTTGTATGCATATCATTTTTAGGCATTTAGAGAAGAAATGATAAAAATGACCAAATTTGGAGCCAATTTTGGGATTCTGGCGCATGATGCACTAGATTTGGCACATGATGTGCCAGATGACTTTTCGCAGATTAAGGTGAATTGAGACAAATTTTGTGCAATGTTTGAAAGGGACACTTGTTATACACACCTTTTAATGTGATTAAACGCATTTAAACACTTTGGAAGGTTTTTTATGAAGGGATATGTCTCTTAGATCAAATGAGACATCTTTTGAATTCAATAGAGTTGACTTTGAGGGAAGTTTGAATTCCTTTTGATAGGAGGTAGCCCAAAATAAAAGAGGAAAACTTCATAGAGTTGAGAGAGAGTTGGAAGGGGGACAAAAAAGACAAGAAGGTGGTGGCGTGAAAGTTAAGAAGAGGAGATTTTATTCTAGGGTTGTAAGAGGAGAGGGAAGGTGTGAGATTTCTTCTTCATTTTACTTCTAAGAGAGAATTGAGTGTGCTTGTAAAGAGAAAAAGTCTTGGAGAGAACTTTTAGGGATTTACTTGGGAAAGATTATGAGATAAGTTGTCTTTTAGTTTCTTTTGTTTTGTAAACTTATTTTTATATATGAATTCCATGTTTTGTCATATCCTTCTCATGAATTTTGAGTAGTCTCTTTATCATTCTCCCTACTTTGAGATATGATTTTGTGAAGAGTTTACTTTGTTTTCTAAGGTTTAAAAGTTAATAATTTGTGATGATTTGAACTCTGATCTTCATTTACTTTTTCATCTGAGCAATTGAAATGTTAAAACACATTGAGAAACATATGTTTCGAAAAGGGCTATGATTTCTACAACAGGGGGAGAATCACATTTTATTTCATGGGAGAGTTTGTCATCCATGGAATTGAGTGGAAATAAATGAGGAAATATACTTTGTTGGATGCATAATTGGAGATTTTAAAGTGACAGACTAAAATTTCTAATTTGGTCCAGTTGATTGGAAACTAATGCGAGATTGTTAGACCTTAGGGGAGGGAGTAGCGGGAGCTTTAGAGTGGTAGCTGATATCCTCCAAACCTAACCACAAAATTAGGGACCAAACTATAGATTAGTCATTGTTCTTTATAGCACTCAGGGTAAGAAATAGAATTCTTCCTATTTGACACAAAATAGTTATATATATATTTATATATTTAAATGATTTTAATTTCTTAACAACCCATATACTCATTGTAAAGCGGAAGGATGTTTTCTTAAATTTGAATCTTCCATAAAAGAAAACTTTGTTTAGTTTTCATAATTTTACTTTTAAAAGTTAGTTCTTAGTTAGTTAACTTTGTTTTTCAATTGCATTTTATATAGCATTCACCTTAGTAGTTAAAATTCAAACTGCACACTTTACTTTTATTTTTGTATTTTTTTAATTATAAATTAATTTTAAGAACTTAGTTATAGGATTTTCCAACTCCTCTGTGGGATCAATATCTTGGACTTCAATAGAGCCCTTTATTACTTGAGCTATACATATACTTGCATTGATTTTAAAGGGGATTCGACAATTTAAAAAGAGCTTTAAAGATAAATTACTTTCATAAAGGTATTTTTATTGGGATTGTATTACATATTTATTATTATATCTGCCATATGTATTTGTAATATTGAAAAATATTTGTAAAATTTACACACTAAATCCACTCGCATCAGAGTATAGTCTCATTCATCATAAATGTTGATTATTCCACTATTCAGAATACAATTTACATGTAGTCTGCTCCACCTAACCGTCCTATTAATAATTTTTTTATCTTAAAAGGCAGAGGATTCACCTCATCGTATCTCAAGATACCTTTGGGGTACCCTAGCCTTTCTTCGATAAAGTTGTTGCAGCAGCCACATTGAATGGTTATCCTGCATTACCTGTGCATCCATTTACATAACTCTGATTAAGTTTTCCTCAGTAACATTTCTGTTCGACCTCAATCCCATAAGTCAAATATGAAGTCAAGAATCCTTCTTTCATCATTTTTCGGACAAAACTCTTATATATAGCTCTAGGCTTTCTAAGAAATTGACAAATTTTCATTTGGATTTCTTCATAGAATTCAAATTCTTACTTTTTCACTCTGTTCATTCTTTCTAATTTTTCTGTAGGAATTGTTTAAGATCGTCGGGGCTCCTCCCTCATTTGAATATCTATAAGAAATCATGTCGGACTCGACTCTATATGTAGTGGAATATATGAGTCATTATCTGGATGTGCTGTCTCTTGGCATCCTGTGTTGGCAGTTATATATTCTTTAAAGGAATTGTAGTGATCCAAATGGAGGACATTGCATCTCAGGCACTCCACAAATGCTCCTTCTATTGATGCTTATGTTGGAATTTCAACGTTGCACAACTAATAAACTTTGCAATGTTTTTATGGAATTTCCAATTATTTCTGCTTTACAATAAACTCAGACTCATTCTCTATAACAGGCAGACTGGTAGAAGTCTCCCTTACGCATGGGTCATGGAAAATTTTCCCTCAGGAATTGGGGTGAGTATATCTTCTGCTTCTTTCATACGTCTTTTTTCCTGACGTAAAAAAGATCTATGCTTGTGGAAGTTAGCTTTACAACATTGTGTTCTTTAGAGTATGTCCATCTGACACTCTTTCTTCATCAACACTAACTAAATTCCACGTCGATGCAGTTCTCATGGATGGTAGATGACTGATTCTTCCATTGGATCTTGTTGTATTGTTGCTTTCTTGCACTTCAATGAGGAGTCCTTTTGGTACCAATCCTTAGCAGTGATGGTAATTCTTGTTTCTCTCGACGACTGACTATGTTCAATCTTTTTATATTGCTTCTTTCTTTCACTTCAGCGCGGAGTCTTTTTTAGTACCAATCCTTAGCAGTGATGGTAATCCATCTTTCTCCCGAAGACTGACTATGTCCATCAGTGGACCCTTGTATTCCACATTGACCTGACCAAAGTCTAAGTCAAAGTCTATGATGCCGCCCTAGGCTGCCCTTTCCTTATTCAGTTTGAGATTCAAGCCGTATCTAAAAGTAAAAATCAGCTTTGGTCCCTACATTTTTCTGTAGAAGACAAAAAACATCAGTGCGCTGAAGTTCAACACAAACAAGAACAACAACGAATATAAATTAAGCAAAATTTTCACTTCATAAAGGTGANTCGTAATTTTACTTTTGAAAGTTAGTTCTTAGTTAGTTAACTTTGTTTTTCAACTGCATTTTATATAGCATTCACTTTAGTAGTTAAAATTCAAACTGCACACTTTACTTTTATTTTTGTATTTTTTTAATTATAAATTAATTTTAAGAACTTAGTTATAGAATTTTCCAACTTCCCTGTGGGATCGATATCTTGGATTTCATTAGAGCCCTTT
The DNA here is from genome assembly GCA_002079205.1 of Phalaenopsis hybrid cultivar. NCBI lineage: Eukaryota > Viridiplantae > Streptophyta > Magnoliopsida > Asparagales > Orchidaceae > Phalaenopsis > Phalaenopsis hybrid cultivar. Next base: position 284,305 of record JXCR01143772.1, on the reverse strand, counting down.
ATTACTTGAGCTATACGTATACTTGCGTTGATTTTAAAGGGGATTCAACAATTTAAAAAGAGCTTTAAAGATAAATTACTTTCATAAAGGTATTTTAATTGGGATTATATTGCATATTTATTATATATGCCGTATGTATTTGTAATATTGAAATATATTTATAAAATTTACACACTAAATCTACTCGCATCAGAGTATAGTCTCATTCATCATAAATGTTGATTATTCCACTATTCAGAATACAATTTACATGTAGTCTGCTCCACCTAACCATCCTATTAATAATTTTTTTATCTTAAAAGGCAGAGGATTCACCTCGTCATATCTCAAGATACCTTTGGGGTACCCTAGCCTTTCTTCGATAAAGTTGTTGCAGCAGCCACATTGAATGGTTATCCTGCATTACCTGCGCATCCATTTACATGACTCTGATTAAGTTTTCCTCATCAACATTTCTGTTTGACCTCAATCCCATAAGTCAAATATGCAGTCAAGAATCCTTCTTTCATCATTTTTCGGACAAAACTCTTGTATATAGCTCTAGGCTTTCTAAGAAATTGACAAATTTCCTTTGGATTTCTTCATAGAATTCAAATTCTTACTTTTTCACTCTGTTCATTCTTTCTAATTTTGCCGTAGGAATCCTTTAAGATCGTTGGGGCTCCTCCCTCATTTGAATATCTACAGGAAATCATGTCGGACTCGACTCTATATGTAGTGGAATATATGAGTCATTATCTGGATGTGCTGTCTCTTGGCATCCTGTGTTGGCAGTCATATATTCTTTAAAGGAACTGTAGTGATCCAAATGGAGGACATTGCATCTCAGGCACTCCACAAATGCTCCTTCTATCGATGCTTATGTTGGAATTTCAACGTTGCACAACTGACAACCTTTGCAATGTTTTTATGGAATTTCCAATTATTTCTGCTCTACAACAAACTCAGACTCATTCTCTATAACAGGCAGATTGGTAGAAGTCTCCCTTATGCATGGGTCATAAAATTTTCCCTCAGGAATTGGGGTGAGTATATCTTCTGCTTCTTTCATACGTCTTTTTTCCTGACGTAAGAAAGATCTATGCTTGTGGAAATTAGCTTTACAACATTGTGTTCTTTAGAGTGCGTCCATCTGACTCTCTTTCTTCATCAACACTAACTAAATTCCACGTTAATGCAGTTCTCATGGATGGTAGACGACTGGTTCTTCCATTGGATCGTGCTGTATTGTTGCTTTCTTGCACTTCAGTAAGGAGTCCTTTTGGTACCAATCCATAGCAGTGATGGTAATTCTTGTTTCTCCCAACGACTGACTATGTTCAATCTTTTTGTATTTCTTCTTTCTTTCACTTCAGCGAGGAGTCTTTTTTAGTACCAATCCTTAGCAGTGATGGTAATCCATATTTCTCCCGAAGACTGACTATGTCCATCAGTGGACCCTTGTATTCCACATTGACCTGACCAAAGTCTAAGTCGAAGTCTATGTTGCCGCCCTAGGCTGCCCTTTCCTTATTCAGTTCGAGATTCAAGCCATCTCTAAAAGTAAAAATCAGCTTTCATCCCTACATTTTTCTGCAAAAGACAAAAAACATCAGTGCGCTCAAGTTCAACACAAACAAGAACAACAACGAATATAAATTAAGCAAAATTTTCACTTCATACAGGTGCAAATTTTATTTATTCAATTTAATGAGATTTCAAAATCAATAATAAGAGGAGGAAATTAAAAAATGAGCAATTACAAAAATTTTCATTTTTTTGAGGTTAATTTTATTACAAACTTTTAGACCTAGCCACAGATGCTTGGCCAAATAAATAACCCCAGAACAAGCAACATTTTCAAAAATCCATTTCAAGCNAAAAATGAGCAATTACAAAAATTTTCATTTTTTTGAGGTTAATTTTATTACAAACTTTTAGACCTAGCCACAAATACTTGGCCAAATAAATAACCCCAGAACAAGCAATATTTTCAAAAATCCATTTCAAGGAATGTCACGTCGTGTAGTATTTCTTCAGATATTGGCCGTCAACTGGAAACATAGGTCTTTTGCCCTGAAAATCCACCAACTAGTAAGATCCTTCTGAATATACATTTTCTATGACAATTGGTCCCTCCCAAGTTGGTTCAAATTTTCTACCTATCTTGCGATGTGCAGGAATAGGCCTTTTCAGAACAAAACAAGGTCACCAACTTTGAACACCCTCGGGTGGACCAATTTATCAAGAGCCTGCACCATCCTTACTTGGTAGAGCTCCAAATGCTATTGTGCTTCTAATTGTTTTCCCTTGAGACTTTTTAATTTGTAAATTATGGGCTTTGCACTTTCTTCTATTGTGATTTGATTGGCGATGGTGACTCTGAAAGATAGTTTTTGAACTTCTAACGGTAGTATGACCTTGGACTTGTACACAAGTGCATAGGGTGTACATTGAGTTGGAGTTCTGAACGTTATCCGGTAGGCCAAGGGAGCTTTTAACAGTTTATCATGCTAGCCCTGTATGTTTTCATCCCATGTTTTCCTTAAGATTTGTAGGAGCATTTTGTTGAAGGCCTCGACCAATCCTTTTACCCTAGGATAGTAAATTATTGAATATCTCAAGTCTATCCCATGTCGTTTGACAAAATTGATGATCTTTGTGCTTTTAAAGGTTGTTCCATTATTGAAAATCACTCGGCGTGGTACACCAAAATGGTAAAAAATTTGATTCTTGAAAAATTGGAGATCATGTTGTACTGTAACTTCTCATAACGACACTACTTTTGCCCACTTGGAGAAGTAATTCGTAGCTCCAAGAATAAATCAGTGTTCCTTAGAGGATGGAGGGTCTATCAGTCCTATTATGTTGGTGCCCAAACACTTGAATGACCACGAAGCAAAGGTTGGATGTAGCACATTTGGAAGTTGGTGTAAGGCCACCCCATGCACATGGAAAAGGTTGCAACTTATAGTTGTATCCATGCCATCAAACATCATTGCTGGCCAATAACATCCTAGTCTTTTAATCTTCATTTTTATCTTCAACCCTGACTGGTGAGCTCCACACAATTTGACATGTACTTTTTGACATGTACTTCTTTGACAATTTTCTGTGCTTTTGCTCGGCTAAGACATCTCTTCCACATCTGATTGAATGACCTTCTATAAAGGACATCACCTACTAGAGCATATTACATAGCTCTTCTTGTGATGTGATATGCTTCAGTCTTGTCTTCTAGTAGCTTTCCAGTTTATAATTAATTTAAAAATGGCTTACGCCAATCTTCGTTAATGTGAATAACTGCAATCATTATCCCTTTTTCTTTCACAAGCTTGTGTACATTATCGAGGTCAATCAAAGACAAAACCCAACATCCTTGCACTGCATTGTCGATGGAATCCTTTGGGGGTTATGCCCATTCCTTAGCAAGTTTTTCTACACCGTTGACATGGGCATTATCTCCCTAAAGAATCTAGTATAGAGTCACATTGGGAATCTATTCCAGCAACTTCATCGTGTACCAGTGGTATTTAGCTAGTTTTGGTTTCAAAATCTTATATTGTCTGACAACTTGTTTGATGAAGAATTGTGAGTCACCATAAATGGTAATTTTTATTATATCCATTGAGATTGCCAATTCCAATCCAGTGATTAGTGCTTCATATTCTGCTTCATTGTTTATACACAATTTTGTTAGATGATAGGAGAATCTCAACATACCCTTATCTGACGTGATGAAAATCAGACCAATTCCTTCTTTGCCTGATATAAATATCTCTGATACTTTTTTTTTAACTGATGAAGCCCCATCAAAATACATTTCCCAATTTCTGGCAGACTGGCACTAAACAGTTCTATATGCAGTATATCTTCTTCTGGTAGCTCTTCATTGAGAGGGAATCTAGTTGGAGGTGGGTGTGCTACGAGAAAATCTACTAAATTCTATCCCTAGATAGTGCGGAGGGGAACTAAATTTATATCAAATTACAAAAAAATTATTGACCATCTTGCAAAACGTCTAGAAAGTGTTAGTTGGGTCATCAAATATTGCAATGGATTAACTTTCAAAATAAGGGTAATTTTATGAAAAAGCATGTAATGCTTAAGCATTTGGGTGGCAAAAGTTAAAGCTAGGTAATGTTTTTTTAATAGGCAGATACTTTACTTCTGTCGGTATTAAATGGTGACTCAATTAGTAGAGAGCATTCTATTTACCCTTGTCATTGACTTGAGCTAATAGGGCTCCAACAGAATCATCTAAGGTAGCGATATAAAGTATCAACAGTCTTCCTAGGATAGAGGCTGCCAAAACATTAGGTTTCATCAAGTGTTTCTTAATATCCTTAAAGGCCCAGTGGCATTTCTCTTCCCAAACAGATTTGACATCCCTTTTAATTAATGTCGAGAAGGGCTGACACCTACCCGTGAGATTAGAAATAAAGTGTCTCAGATATGCCAACTTTTCTTGGAAGGCACGTAGTTGTTTGAAGGTTTTGGGAGAGGAATTTCCAAGATAACTTTAATCTTATCCGGGTCGATCTCGATTCCTCGATGATGAACAATGAGGCACACATTAAGGTATTTATCTTGAGATTATATTGTCATAATCATTCAAACATGATTCTCAAATCATACAAATGGTCTAGTCAAAATAATCCATGTAGCATTCCACTTGGTTGTGAGTGAGGTCATCAAAGTTCTTCCTCATCGCTCGTTGATATGTTGTTCCAACGTTCTTCAACCCGAATGACATTACTGTGTAGCAAAAAATTTCGATCAGCGTTCTAAATGCTGTAAGTGTTGCATCCTCTGGAGCCATCTTGATTTGGTTAGGGCCTGATGATCCATCCATGAAGGAGAAATTTTAAGTGTCAATGTGATGTCCACCATTAATTCTAGTATAGGTAAGGGAAACTCATCTTTTGGACGCGCTTTGCTTAAATCCTTGAAGTTGACACAAACACAATTTTGTTCATTTTTTTCTTAAATGGTACAATGTTGGCTAACCATGTTGGGTATTGCCTTCTCTTACAAAGTTAGCATCTACTAACTTCTTCACCCTTAGTAATGACTTGCTACTCTATCTTGAGGTGCATCCTTCTAGAAGCTTATTTCACTGGGATTATATCTATGTCCACCCACAACTTATGAACTGCAACTTTTGCTGATAGCCCTAACATTTCATCATATATCCACACAAAGTAATCTTTAAATTCTGACAACAACTTTATCAATTATGTGGATTCTTCCTCATTAAGTAGAGAACTTATAATGGTGGGTCGGTCTACTCCTTAGAGCCAAGGTTGATTTCTTTCAATTCATCCACAGTTGACTTAATCTCTTCTTCAAATTCCTACAGAGCATCATCTATTAACTGATCCTTAGAGTCATCCTCTATATCAAGGCAATCTTCTTTCAATCCGTTAGTAACAACCATGAAAAATTCTGAGTCATCGACTGGTCCTATAGTACTAAATCCGAGACCTTCTCTTGAGTTAAGAGTTTTATTTTTAACATTCTATAATTTTTCAAAATATTGTAACTTATACTTTAGCATTTGCTTTGGTACATATCACTGTTGAATCAACTTTGGTAAACAAGGAGAAAAGTAACCAAAATGTAATTCCATTAATTCATTAGAAACCTTTTCTAAATTTACTTGATTTTCAGAATTAGTAGAATGGGAAGCACAGTAAAACTTGATCGGTTTTGAACCAGCGCTATAGATGTCCTTAACCTCTAAACTCTTAACCTTTTGACGGTAGATTGGAGTAAGATTCATTGTATTTGCATAGTGGTTGATTCGATCGTTCATTGACTCGTATTCACTCTTCTCCACATCTTCCAAGTAAATCTCATGCCGAGGCTTCTTGTGTTTATGTTATCATCATTTCTTCCTTGAAACATTCCTCATCATAACATTCTTCCATGTCAATGTTGGTGCTTAACCTAGTCTATTTAACAATCGTGTTAGCTCTTCCTCATCCACATCTCCGGCCTCGATCTCCAGTGTATGGGCTAAAAGGACTAAAATACTTGCAAGATGAAGGCAATATAAGTAAAATTTCATTTTGCTTATCATGAATCAGTGATAAACATAGAAATTCAGTTGTGGAAGTATGCTAAATGTGTTGTGCCAATTAGGAGTGATAATATTCATTACCCTTACTTGAGATGCTATAAAGAACATTGGTTAATTTATAGTTTGAATAGTCTTGAAGACCGGCTAGGCAAGGAAAATACTAGCTCTCACTCTAGAGTTCCCTCTTCTCTCTCCACCTGGGGCTAACATCTCGTATCAAAACCTAAAACTGTAAATCAAATTGGGGGCTTTACCAGTTAGTCTAAAGTCCTCTAATTTTACACTCTTAAAAATATATTTGCCTATTTATTTACACTCAACCCCATTAACTACATCCTCATTCATGAAATCAATATGTGATTCCAACCTTTTTTTGACTGAGGAAATAGCATCTTGGATCTTACATGTTCTCACAATAGGTTTTAACATCTTAATTTGCATAATCAAGAAGTAAATGAAGTGCAAGGTCTTGAATCATCACAACGTCTTCCAACATTGAAGTCTAATACTTCACACAACTTTCTTTAAACATTTAATCACTTATCATTTTAAGAAAAAAGATAAAGAAAAGTACTCAGAATCCATGGATAAAATACAAGCACACATAAGTTTAAAAGTAGAAATCATGTACACAAAAAAGAAATAAAAACCAAGTGTAGTCACAAAGATAAACACTTACCTCAAATTCTCTCCACCAAATGTCTTGAAGTTCCTTTAAATTCTCTTCATTCTCTAACAATATAAATTTAAAATCAAAATTATATATAATATAAAATAAAATAATGGTGGCCGGCAACGGCGACGATGATGGGCGGTGGTGGTAAATTTTTGTGGTTGGTTGCTGGCCCCCTTGCCTCTGAAGGTTTCCTTTGATGATCCAAGTCTTCTTTAATGAAAATTCAAAAGGTGTCTTGGTGTCCCTTCAAAATATGTCTCCATTCAATGAATCTTCTAGAACTTGCCTCCTCATAAGACAATTGAGTGAATATTCATTTCCATGGGTTATTTCCCACATTTTTATAAAGGGTTGCTTCAAACACCTCTTTAAAATCCAGCTCCAATAAATATTTCTTCAAGTAACAAACTTTGGCAATTAAGCATGAGGTACTTGGCGCTTAGGCGCAGATGCTCTGGCACTTAGGCACCAATCCTAGGCACTTAGGTGCCCTAGTTTATTTTGATACCTTTCTTCATTTTTGCTCCCAATTTGACCCTTTTTCACTCCTTTTAGCATTTTCCATCCATTTGATTGTACCTACAAGAAAAATAAACAAATACCTTTTATTAAACTGCAATATCTCTAAAATAGTTATAAAAATGTGTATAAAAATACTATATGTTTTAGGTGTATCGAAATCCCCCAAACTTAAGATGTTACATGTTCTGAAGTGACTTTTAAATCTTTAAAGTCCAACATATGAAGATAATGCAATATCTTTATGAGTTGCTGAAATTTAGATTTAAAAATATAGTAGTCCAATTTAGAAAAAATATTAGTAAATGCGACCAACTTAAAGTTTGGAAATTTTTAATGTTAAGTAATATGAAAATATGAGTTCTTATCTAATTCACAAATACTGTAGATTTTCCAAATATAGAATTTAACCCTTTTATTATCTCAACTTAAAAATTTTTTTAAGAGTAATTTTCCTTGCCATGTTATATTTTTAAGCTCAAGAGTTTCCTAAATCTTATACTTTAAGAAGATCAAATGTGGAACCAATTTTTGATTAGGCATTAATCCTCAAGCTCGTCTTTTTTATTTTCTTTATTTTCTTTTTCTTTCCTTTTTATTTTATTTTTCTTTTATTATTTTTTTTTTCAGGTAGGGATTATCATATCTGGATAGGCAATTAATGGTTTTGAATTTCACTTCTGCTTTTTAAAGCAAAGCCCTGATATAAATCTATTACTCATAAATATAATAATAGTTATGAAGATATTTTTAATAAAAGAAATTTAAGTATTAAAAATAAAAGTGTAACTTTCAAAATTTTTAAAAAATACAACTTTTCTTACTAACATTTTCTACACAAAAGATTTTTAAATTTAAANCTCATAAATATAATAATAGTTATGAAGATATTTTTAATAAAAGAAATTTAAGTATTAAAAATAAAAGTGTAAATTTCAAAATTTTTAAAAAATACAACTTTTCTTACTAGCATTTTCTACACTAAAGATTTTTAAATTTAAAATTTTCTTCATTACTATAAATTTTAACTACATTTTCTTACTCATTTCTAAAATCAAAATTTTACTTCCTTAATATAACTTCATATACATAATCATTTTTTAAATCAAAATTAAATTTATTTGAAATACAATTGAGAACAAATAAACTTTTAAGTTTCTTTAAAAATTTTTTATCCCCTCAAACTTAAATTTTTAACATAAATAAAACATTTAGCATCATATATAAAAATAGGATTGAAATCTAGCTATAACATGCTTGCATGAATTTTCATATCCTAAATATGTAAGTACAAAAATTAAAAACAGGAGTAGAAAATTAAATTGATCAAATTTTTTTATTTCTACTTGATATAAGGAGATTCATTAGACTTCTATGAAGTGGAGTATAACTAAAAAACAAATAAGCACTCTAGCAAAAAAAGACAATTGCAACATAAAGAAAAATAACTGGTAGTAAATTGATAATTTTAAACATGCAGATTTAAGTAGCAAGTTAGCTAAATTCTAAACCTTTCTAAGATTCCATAATTAAGTTCAACAAACACTAACTAAATACATCAACATAATTAAAACAATTTCTACCACTAAAACAAACTAGATAGACACAAAAATACAAATACATCACAATAGGTGTACAAACAAAATATTCTCAACAATAACAACTAAAAACACAACACAAAGTACATAACAAATGCACTAATAACAGTTTATAACAACACATAAACTAAAACATAAAACAAAACTACAAATCCAACTAAGCATCTCCCTTCTCTTCATCACTATCATCACTCTGCCAAAAAGTTGCAGGCTCGTTTGGTGGATACCCAACCAAAAGTGCATAAAAATTGCACTACTAATATTTTATAACAACACATAAACTACAAACATAAAACATAACTACAAATCGAACTAATTATCTCCCTCCTCTTCATCACTATCATCACTACGCCAAACACTTGCAAGCTCAAATTGTGGAAACCTAGGATACTGAGGAAATACTACATCTCAATTACCTCTATTGAGATGCTCCATATCTATTTTGTATTCCTCATAATAATCACTTGTTATTCTCATACACCCATCCATATGCTCAACAAAATGTTATAAATTTAATACCTTATCCGCAGTGTGATTGACATTATCCAAAATCCTTTGTAATAACTCAGTTTGAGACTCAGAACAAGAAGTCTGACCTCGTGTTGTAGAAGCATGTGAAGCTTAGGCTCATGAAGTAGAGGCAGTAGAAATACTGGAGAATCCACCCTTCCAACAAAAAATAAAATGATGTTAATAAGTCTTCACATTCACACTGGTAATGGGCTTCAGTGGCTGTAAGATCTCCTCCGAGCTATCATATCTAACACTAGCCTTCTCACATAACAAAAAGATTAAGGATGCAAATCCCAAACTTGCGGTAGTAGCAGTAATGGCAGAACATGTAATAACTCCATAAATCAATCCTCCAATATCAGTCAGCTTGAACTGCTGAATATAATAGTTTAAGGTTGCTCTTCGTTGAGTCACTTCACTCAGATGATTTGTAGGTAGCAGAGGAGCAGAGATAAAATAGTACCATGCCTTTCCATTGGTATTCAAATTTGAGGCAGAAAAAGTTACTCTTCTTTCATTTATAATCTTCCATAATCCTCTCCCATCAGTTAAAGAGAATATAATCTTGTCTAGCTCCTCCTCAGTAGGAATATTGTTTGCATAAAAATAAAAAAGTACTAGGAGGCAGATGGTAAAATTGATTATTTACCTCAGAAGAAACTGGTACTATCTTCCCCGCACTATGACTCTTTCCTCATTGGCCTTCAAAAGATTCACATAGAACTCTCGTACTATAGATCACGTTGGCAACAAAAAAATAACAGAACTGCTCCCACTGGCAACTAACAGTCAACTCCTCTATGGCTTCTCCTCGCTCAGGAATCAGTTTCCTTGAATGTAAAGCATCACTGTACCCATCCTAAACTCTCAAACTAACAAATTTACTCTAATTAAACGGAGTTTTTTCTTTTGCTTCTTTTCATTTTTGGTACCATTTCCTAAAAATTTGTATAAAATTCAAAATAAATTCCATAATCAACTCCAAATCACTAACTCAACTCCTAAAAGTTTAAACTAACAAATCTATGCATTTCCATCAATTGTTTTTCCAAATTTTCACAATGAATAATGATTTTTGGGTAGCTTATGAATGTGCTCAAAATACATTGTGAAGATAAAAAAATTTTGCATAAAATTTAAGCTCCTACCTCAAGAAGATCAAATCTAACAAATTTGGCTTGAATCTACCAAGAAATCCCACTTAAGATGATTCCCTAACTCTCTAAATCATGAAAAACTAAGGAAGAAGGTGACATGGAGAGGTTTGATTGTGATTTTCGGACAAAAAATTCACTTAAAACTATTTGCGAATCAATTTTCATGAATCGACGCTTAAGCGCGAGTGTTTTAGCACATAGGCGCCAGTATATCTATTTAGTTAGCACTTAAGCACGAGATTTGGCACTTAGACGCTAGTGTACAAATTTTGATTTCTTTCATTTAAGAGAAATGCACTCCAAGCCTAAGTCAACCAACCCTCTATGGTCTCAGAAACATTATATATACTATTTTCTTCCCTCTCACTTTCTTCTAACTCAAGATTCACAAATTTAAGCTAATTTGATTCATTACTAAATAAAAAAAAAATTTTACAAACAAAACACTTATATTCATTCACAAATGATTACAAACATTTTTGAATACAAAAATTCTCAATCCAGATAGTCATAGATGAGAAAATTCCTAACAAAGACTCTAAAAAAACTTAACATATAAAAACACTTTAAAACACATTTAACACTAACAAAAAAACATTAAACACACAACACTAAACATAAGCACTAAATCACCAACTTAATTCTATTCTCTAATTGATGGAAAAAATTCTGGCCTATCATTAGTCTATCCTTCAACATTTGCTATTTATAGCTGATAGAACGGACGATGATTAGTAACTCTAGTTGAATCTTCTTCGATCCACTTGTTCTTCAGATACGTAGGCTTATCTGCTTCTTCGATTAAACTGGTATGACTAAACTGTATCTTTAGTTTCCATCTCATATGATCCAGATGTGCGTTAACTTCCATAACTTTTGCTTCAATTAAATCCACTTTAGCCTCAATTTTGGTGATCTTTTTTGCTATTCCTTCAATACTAACGGTAAGAAAACCATTATACATCTCTTGCGCACACTGGCTAATAAACTTCTTTCCATTGCTTCCTCCTTCAAATCACCCTCCCAAAAAGTCATTTTTCAAAACTCTATCTTTTTTACTTTCATAAGATTCATTCGTTATCTCTTCAAGCTCATTTAATTGTAATAACCTCTTCTGACCAACATCTTTCAAATTGTAATTAAATTCCTTAATCAACCAATATGCTTTATGCTCAAGTTCAACTGATAAGTGACATGCTTTCCCAAATATTAACCTATATGGGGATATTCTTAAAGGAGTTTTGTATGCAGTCATGTAAGCCCATAAAGCATAGTCAAGTTTGACTGAAAAATCCATTTTGGTTGGATTTACAGATTTTTCCAATATTCTTTTAATTTAACGATTGGATAATCTAGCCAAACCACTTGTCTTTGGATGTTAAGCAGTAACAAGTCTATGGTTAATATTATATTTCTTTAATAGTTTCTCCATTATTGCATTTATAAAATGACTTCCCCCGTCAGTTATGATCGCTCTCAATATCCCAAATCTGCAAACTATATTTGATCTTAAAAACTTTGTAATACTTTGAGCATCACATCAGGGTAAAGCAATAGCTTCTATCCATTTGGATACATAATCTACTGCTAACAATATATATAAATTTTTTAAAGATGGTATAAATAGTCCAATGAAATCTAATCCCCAGAGAACAAATATCTTAACTTTTGACACATAATTGAGGAGCATCTCATTACTCCTAGAAATATTTCCTACTCATTCACATTGATCACAAATTTTGATATAAGCATTAACATCTCTAAAGATTGTAGGCGAACAAAATCCAGATCTAAAATTTTGTATGCTGTTTTATCAACACCAAAATATCCCCCAAAATCAAAATTATGACATTTTTGGATAATTTCATAAGTTTCTTCTAATGGCGCACATCTTGAAATAATAAGATCATTTCCTTATTTATATAAAAATGGGTCATCCTAAAAATAAGTCTCAGCTTCAGATAAAAATTTCTTCTTCTTTTAGTATGTCATTCCATATAGTATAATATTACTAATAATGAAGTTCACAATGTTTGCATACCATGGAACACGCCACTCATTAATATTGAACAATTTTTAATCTGGAAAATGTTCATTAACCTCTTTTTCAATAAGAGTGATTTTTTAATTAACGTCTCGATAGATGATCAACAATTTAATTCATAGCTCCCTTCTTATCTACTATTTCAAAATTAAATTCTTGCAAAAGAAGAATCCATCATATCAATCTAGGTTTTGCATCCTTCTTTTTCATTAAATAATTAATAGCAAAATGATCTGTATGCACAATATATTTAGTTCCAATCAAGTATGATCTAAATTTATCAAAAGCATATACTACAACTAATAACTCTTTCTTTGTTATTGTATAATTAATTTGAGATTCATTAAGAGTTCTACTAGGATAGTAAATAACCTTGAAAATCTTATCATGATTTTGTTCTAAAATAGCTCCAATAGCATAATCAATAGCATCACACATTAATTCAAAAGGTTTTTCCTAATCTAGCGCAACAATAATTGGTGAATTAATTATTTGTTTTTAATAATTCAAAAGCTTTTAGGCACTCTTCATCAAGATTAAAAATTACATCCTTTTCAAGTAAATGGCATAGAGGCTTCGAAATTTTTGAAAAGTCTTTAATATATCGCTTGAAGAATCCAACATGTCCTAAAAAAACTCATAATTTCCTTTACACTTTTTGGGTAGGTAAATTAGCAATCATTTGAATTTTTGTAGGGTCTATTTCCATACCATTTTTTTAAATTTGATGTCCCAAAACTATTCCTCCTGCTACCATAAATTGACAATTTTCCCAATTAAAGACTAAATTTGTTTCTTCACAGCGCTTAAGAACTTTTAATATATATTTTAAACATAAGTCAAATGAAGCTCCAAACACTAAAAAATCATCCATAAAGCCTTCAATCGCTTTTTCAATTAAATCACAAAAAATAGCCATCATACATCTTTGAAATGTAGCAGGTGTATTGTATAAACCAAAAGGCATTCTTCTAAAAGTAAATGTACCATAAGGGCTGGTAAAAGTTGTCTTCTCTTGATCCTTAGGAGCTATTTATATATGGTGATAACCAATATATCCATCCAAAAAACAAAAGTATTTATGCCAAGCTTGTTTATCCCGCATCTAATCTAGAAAGGGCAGTGGGAAATGATCTTTCCTTGTAGCAAGATTAAATTTTCTATAATCAATGCATATTCGCCATCCTGTAACTTATCTTGTTAGTATTAACTCATTATGTTAATTCAATGTCACAGTCATTCCTCCTTTCTTAGGAATACAGTGAATTGGACTAACCTAAGCACTATTTAAAATAGGGTAAATGATTCCTGCATCTAACCACTTTAAAATTTCATTCTTAATAACTTCTTTCATAATAAGATTCAATTTTCCTTTAGGATTAGTGCTGGGTTTATAGTTCTCTTCCTTATGAATTTTTTGCATACAAATTGAAGGACTGATTCCTTTTATATCAGTTATTGTCCATCCAAAAGCTTTTTTATAACTCCTTAAAATTTTCATCAAACTCTCTTCTTCTTTTGTAGTTAATTTTGAGGAAATTGTAACAGTTAACATAGAGGAATCACCTAAAAAGGCATACTTCAAATGTTCAAGAAGTAACTTCAACTCAAGCTCGAGAGGTTTTTCAATTGAAGGACAAAAAGATGTATCTTTCTCTGTATTGTCCAAAACATCAAAACATTCTTGAACATAATCTGAATCTTCCTTATATAAAACTTCATATTTATTCAATTCCTCTTCTTGCTCATGTTCCAACTATTTAATTTCAGATTTCTCTTGATAATTTGTTTTGAAATGACATTGACTTAAATATCTTATGGCATCCATTCTATAGCATTCATAATCTTTACCTTTTGTAGGGTACTTCATTGATTTGGAAAAAAATAAATGTAACTATTTGATCACTAATGCGCATAGTTAATTCTCCTTTCGACACATCTATCGTTGCTCTTCCAGTGGCTAGGAAAGGTTTCCATAAATTGATAGGTATCTCTTTATCTTCCTCCTTGTCTAGCACAATGAAATCAACAGAAAAGATAAATTGATCCACTTTCACTAGAACATATTCTATAACTCCTTTTGGGTAAGTTATTGATTTGTCTGCTAACTATAGGGTTACAGTAGTATGGGTTATTTCTCTTAAACCCAATATTTTAAATATTGATAATGGCATAAGGTTGATGCTTGCTCCTAAATCACATAAAGCTTTCCCATAAAATATGTCTTCTATTGCACAAGGAATTGTAAAACTACTAGGATCTTTAAGCTTCTCAGGAAGCTTCTTCTGAATTATATCACTGCACTCCCACTAAGTGCAACAGCCTCATTATCTTCAAACTTCCTTCTTCTATTAGGAATATCCTTCATAAACTTCACATAGCTTGGCATTTGTTATAAGGCTTCAACAAATAAAATATTAATTGTAAGCTTCTTAAAAATTTCCAGAAATTTTGAAAATTGTCTATCCAACCTTTGTTGTCAAAGTCTCTAAGAAAATGGTGGTGGTGGTCTTTCCAAATCATCTTTAAGTGGAGAAATAGGTCTTTCTAAACCTTTCGGAGCGTCCTTTTATGGTTCTTCAATCTCTTCTCTCTCTACTTCAATCTCTTTTGAACTCTACCTTCCAAATGTCTTCCGCTTCAAAGTTGAACAACTTTTACTTGCTCTTTATTCTAGTATTTTAGATTTAATTCTGTATTACTAGGAAGTGTTCCTTTGGATCTATTACTTAATAAATTTGCTATTTGTCCAAGTTGATTCTCAATATTTCTAATTATAGCTCCTTGACTTTGTAACTGATTCCCCATTTGTAACACCATTTCTTCTATAGACAGTTTCTTCTCCTTAAATTGTAAATTACTGTTAAAACTTGAAGGATAAGTAGGTCTATAATTACTATTCCCTTGGCTGTTCCAACTTCCCAATGAGTTTACTTGATTGTTCCCCCATTGTTGATTATTACCACATGTAGTATTATTCCAATTAAAATTGGGATGGTTCTTCTAACCAGGGTTATAATAATTCAAATATTGGTTGTTCTCTTTATTATTTATGGCATTCAAAGTTTTTAATGATGCTTAAGAATCTACCATTTGGCCTAATTAATTCTCTTCAATCATCGATACTGGTTGAGAAAAAATCATTCCAAATTGGTCTAACATCCTTGAAATTGCAGCAACTTGATTTGCTAACAAGGGAAAGGATCAGTTTCATGATTGTTGGCTACTCTCTTAAGATTTAACCTCTCAGAAGGCCATTAAAAATTATTGGTAGCCATATCTTCTATTAAATCACAAGCATCATTAGATGGTTTTGACATCAATGAACTACCAGCAGCGACATCGATAATAGATCTAATAGATCCAGGTAATCCATTGTAAAATGTTTGAATTATTAACCAATATGGTAATGCATGGCGTGTACACTTTCTTAAGAGTTCTTTAAATTGCTCCTATGCTTCATAAACATATTCCCCTTCAAACTGACTAAAAGATGTAATATTATTTCTGAGCTTCGCAATTTTTTATGGTGGAAGAATTTCTGTGCTAAATCACTCTAAGTGTTGATTGATCCATATGATAATAAATAACCATATCTTAGCCTTATCCCTATGTGAGAAAGGAAATAATCTAAGTTTTATAGCATTATCTGACACACCATCATATTTAAATTTAGCACATCATTCTAGAAAATTGATAAGATGTAAATTTGGATCTTCAATTGGTGCTCCTCCAAACTGATTATTTGATACCATTTGGATAATAGTAGGCTTAAGCTCAAATTAACTAGCCACTACACTATGTTTATCAATACTACAATGAATTTCATCCACCGTAGGGTTTATATAATCTCTTAAAGGTCTAAACTCTTCAACATTTTGATTCTTTCCATTTGCCTTTCTTCAAAATTTTGAGTAATTTTTAGTTTTCTAATTTTTCTAATAGTTCTTTCTAACTCAGAATTGTAAGGAACAAGTCCTACGGAACCTAAACTACGCGTATATTACTATAAACACATAAATAAAATAAAATAAAATAAAGCAAAAAAAAAAAACACACAAACAAGAACTTTATATAAAAATGAAGCTTCAATATTCATAAGATAAATCTTAAAATTTAATTAAGAGTTACTAAATTTTTGTTATCCAAAACTTCTTTTTGAAAATTTTTGCAAATTACTATTGATAAATGAAAACATCCAATAAAGATATATGCAGAAACTCCTCGTCAATCTTCATCACAACAAGCTCCAAATTAGAATAGCAAGTCTAACCAACGATCGCCTCAGGAAGGATTATCTTAGAATAAAAAATATCTCTGATAGAACGATAAAAAAAGGTGTACTCTTTCAAAGATGAAGTTGTATATAAAATATTCACAAGTCTGATGAAGAAGACCGAGTTCAAACTATCAGACCAAAAGAAATGCGAAGAGGTCGATAAGAAGGATTAACCCTGTTATTATCTATATCACAAATTACTAGGACATACAATAGAAGAATGTTTCATATTTAAGGATTGGCCTGAGAAAAATATTAGAGAAGGAAATATAACGATCCCGAAAGAGTATTTAAAAGAACCTGAAAAAGGTTCCATAAATATGATTTCAGCCGAGTCAACCTCTCTGATTGATTCATACACTAAAGAAGATGGTTGGAGTACAACTTGGAACAAGCTGGAAAAGATGAATGGGATACAATTTGGAGCAAATCATCCAAAAAGATGTTAAATCAAATCCAGAACACTTCAAAGCCAACTACCGCTCAAAGTCTTTAGCCCGCCAGGACCGAGATGAAGCTTTCACCACAAGAGCCGTCGTCATCTAAGTCAAAGAAAAAGAAGAACACCATCTTGAAGATTGATAGCATGGAGGGTAGGATTGAGGCAGCCTCTACCAGATTGGTTGTCTCAGATTCGGGGAAGAAAATCCTCGAACCCCTGACTTTGTATGATTATTTTTTTACCCGTTCAGGGGCTGATGAATATAATGATCGTGATTTTGGCTATATTTTAACTATTTCTAGTGATGAAGTAATCTATTGTGGAAAATCTAACTCTGACCTCGATTCCCAAAATGATCCTCAAATCATACTAGAGTCCGATGAACTCGCTAACAATAACAAAGAAGACATCAATGATACCGCTTACGACAACACCGGGAGCGAGGAGCCAATCCACGAACACCACGACACACCACTCGCCCTCGACTTAGATCTTTCCGACAAAGATGAAACACCAAAAGATTCAACAATGATACCTCAAGAAGAAGAAATTACGGAAATAAACTTAAGAAGTGGGAAGTATTGCCCCCCAAGGATAGCTTTTACAGACAAGGAAAATAAATAGTAACTCGAGAGGAATTACCTCCACTTCCGTCAATGGAAGAACCACACAGTCAAGAAAGAAGTGTAAGTTCATACAAATTGGATTACAACGTGCTAGCTCATCTTAGGAAGTTGCCGGCCCGACTAAACATTTACAACGCTCTGATCCTGTCAAAGGAGATGAGGGAAGCTTTGGTCACAGCTTTGCTTGACCCAGAGATTTGTCTAGCTCAATTGGCCAACACATCCTCAGATGAAGTTTGCTCGTTGAGAGAACAGTCAGGGGTAACCTTCATATATAAAGATTTGCTGCTTGGTACCACTAACCACAATCGACCACTCTACATCTCCGTCAACGCCGGCTGATTCGTGTTATCCAGATTTCTGGTAGATCTAGGAGCATCTCTCAACTTGATGTGCCTACGGACATTGGCCTATTTGGACATTGAAGCACAAGAGCTTACAGCCGATAAAATGATGCTAAGAGGATTCAACTAGAAGGGAGAAAGAGCCTTGGATCGATCACATTACTTATGAAGGTCAGAGAACCAGCGACAACCGCTAAATTTCATATCATCGATGTCGAGACCTCCCTTAACTCTCTACTTGGTCGATCGTGGATTCATGAACACAACATGGTTTCGTCAACTCTACAACATTGTATCAAATACTGTAAAGAAGGACAAGAATACTACATCAAAGGAGATCTACAACCATTTTCAATTCATGAAGTCGGTATTCATGAAGATGTTGCCTACTACGCACCACCAAAGTGAACTATCTTCTCGCGCGAGATTCCGACAAACAAAAATTAAGACTTAGAAAAATCAAAAAAGGAGGCCATTCAACTCCGCTTCAACGATCTTTCGCCACCCTTCTACATCAAATTGGTGGAGCTTCTTTTGGTTCGCACACCCGAGGTCATGACCAGGGATGTGGACGAGGAAGAATCAATCTAATTGTTGAACGGACTAGGCCAAACATCAACATTGGTGATGAAGATAGTCCTGAAGATAAAATAATGATGAAAAAATAGAGGAAACCTCAAAATGAGATATCCTTAGAAGATACGGAGAAAAGTGAATACGAAATAATGTATGATCTGAGTAAATCACTATGTGAATACTATGACCCTTACTCCGATCCTCCCTCAAAAGGTCAAGAGTTTAGAGGTCAAGGAAATACGTAGTGTTGGTTTAAAGCCGATCAAATTTTACGGTGCTTCTATCTCTACTATTCTTGAAAATCATGTAAATTTGGATGGTAATCCTAATGAAATAATGGAATGGCCTTTTAGCTATTTCTCGCCTTATGTACAAAAGTTAATTCAACAGGTACATTTGTCAAAACAAATGCCAAAAGGTAAACTACAACTATTTGAAAAATTATGGAGTGTTAAACGTCAAAGTCCAAACTTGAAAGAGGGTCTCGAGATTTGGTTCAGTGGGACCAGTCGATAAATCAAAATTTTGTATGGTTGTTACTAGTGAATCAAGAGAGGATTGCCTTGATATAGAGGATTATTCTAATGATCAACCAATAGAAGATGCTCCGCCAGAATTTGAGGAGGAAATCAAGTCAACTTTTGACAAGTTAAAGGAAATTAACCTATAGACTGAAGAACAAGCCTGACCTACCTTTATAAGTTCTTTACTCAACAATGAGGAATCTTCAAAATTGATCAAATTGTTAACATAATTCAAAGATTGCAACGCCTGGAGTTATGATGAAATGTCAGGACTGTGAGCAGAAGTAACACTTCATAAACTCAGGGTGGACAAAGATATGACTCTTGTAAAACAAGCCCTCAGACAAATGCACATTGAAATAGAACAAAAAGTCATAGCCGAGATAAGGAAATTAATAGACACTAACTTTGTGTGGGAAGAGCAGTACCCCACATTGTTAGCTAACGTTGTTCCAGTCAAGAAGAAAAATGGACAGATAAACGTTTGTGTCGATTTTAGAGATCTAAATAAAGCATTTTTGAAAGACGAGTTCCCGCTACCAATACAAGAAATGATGGTGGATATCGCTTCTACACACAAAATTTTATCCTTCATGGATGGATCGTCGGGGTACAACCTAATCAAGATGGCCCCCAAGGATGGAGCACTTACAGCCTTCACGACACCGATCAAAATTTTCTGCTACACAGTGGTGCTGTTTGGGTTAAAGAACGCTGGAGCTACATACCAACGAGCAATGAAAAAAATTTTTGACGACCTCATTCACAACCAAGTAGAATGCAACGTGGATGATTTGATCATCAAAAGTAAACAAAAATAGACCATTTGTATGATTCGAAGATCGTGTTCTAACGGTTACGATGATATGACCTTAAAATGAATCACTTAAAGTGCGTATTTAGCGTTACCTCCGAGAAATTTTTAGGATTCGTTGTCCGTCATCTGAGAATCGAGATCGACTCGGATAAGATTAAAGCCATATTGGAAATGCCTCCTCCTAAAACTTTGAAATTCCTACATTCCTTCTTGGGGAAGTTGGCATATATGAGATACTTTATCTCTAATCTCTCAGGTAGGTGTCAGTCCTTCTCGACATTAATTAAAAAGGACGCCAAATTCATTTGGGAAGAGAAATGCCAGCGGGCCTTCGAGGACGTTAAACAATATTTAATGACACCTTTTGTTTTGGCAGCGCTTATCCCAGAAAAACCTTTAATACTTTACACCGCGGCCTTAAATGACTCTCTTGGAGCCCTCTTAGCCTAAGTCAATGATGAGGGTAAAGAAAACACACTCTACTAGTTAAGTTGTCGTCTAATACCAACGGAGATGAGGTATCCACCCATTGAGAAGCATTTTCTCGCACTAATTTTTGCAGCCCAAAAGCTTTGACAATACATACTCTCTCATAAAATTACCCTAATCTCAAAAGTTAATTCGTTGCAATATTTGATAACCCGACCAACACTCCATGGATAGCAAGATGGTTAACAATTTTATTGAAATTTGATATAACTTTTGTTCCCCTCTATCAAGGGACAAATTGTAGCCGACTTTCTTGCTGCACGCCCACTGTCAGCTGGGTCCCCTCTCAACAACGAACTACCAGATGAACAAGTACTACAAATAAAATTCTCTAGTGTGCAATGCTGGGAGAGGTACTTTGACGATGCTTCATCAAACAAAATAGACAAAGGCTCAGGCACAATCATACTAGGAAAAGTAGGGATTGGTTTGATCTTTATCATGCTAGATAAAGGTATGTTGAGGTTCTCATACAACCTAGCAGAGCCATGCACCAACAACAAAGAAAAATACGAAGCCTTAATCACAGGGTTGGAGTTGGCAATTTCAATGAAAATAATAGATATTCCCATATACGACGACTCTCAACTTATCATCCAGCAAGTTGGCGGACAATACCAAATTATGAAACCAAGACTAGCAAAATACCTCCTTTACATGATGAAGCTGCTGGAATAAATTCCTAATGTGACTTTCTATTGGATTCCTAGGAGAGAAAATGCCCATGATGATGCACTAGCAAAACTCGCTAAAGAATTGGCATATCCTCCGGAGGATTCTATTGAAATCACAATATAAGGAAGAGAGGCTTTCTCTATAATTGACATTGAAATCTATACAAGCTCGGAAAAGAAGAACCAATAAATGCAGTTACAAATATAACCAAAGATTGGCGTAAATTATTGATCGAGTATTCGCATATTGGAAAGTTGCTGTAAGACAAGTCTGAGGCACATCACATTACAAAAAGGGCTATATCTTACGCCTTGGTTGATGATGTCCTCTACAAAAGATTGTCCAATAAGATGTGGCTACGGTGCTTAAGCAGAGCCGAGGCACAAAATATTGTCAAAGAAGTACATGCCAGATTGTGCGGCGCTCACCAGTCAATGCCAAAAATAAAAATGAAGATAAAAAGACTCAGATATTATTGGCCAGCAATGATGTCCGACTGCATGGAGACAGCCAGAAAATGTCACCAGTGCCAAGTGCATGGGGTGGTCTTGCACCAACCTCTGAAAGTGCTACACCCAACTGTTGCTTCGTGGCCATTTGAGTGTTGGTGCACAGGCATAATAGGTCTGATAGACCCTCCATCTTCTAAAGGACACAAATTTATTCTCGCCGCTACAGACTATGTCTCTAAATGGACAGAGGCAATACTACTACGAGAGTTTACAACACAGCATGTCCTCCAATTCTTCAAAAGCCAAATTGTCTACCGTTTTGGTGTATCGCGTAGAGTAATCTAAAACAATGGGTTGACAATCAAAAGTACAAAAATCAACAACTTCATCAAATGACACAGAATAGATTGAAGATACTCTACATTTTACTATCCCAGAGCAAATGGATTGGCTAAGGACTTCAACAAGAAATTGGTACAGATTTTAAAGAAAAAACTCGATGAAAATAAAAGAGATTGACACAACAAGTTGCTAGAAGCTTTGTTGACCTACCAGACAACATTCAGGACTCCCACTTAGTGTTCACCTTACATGCTCGTGTACGGGTCCAAAGCCGTACTGCCACTAGAAATTCAGACGCCGTCTCTCAGAGTCGTAATCGCTAATCAACTTACGACATAGGAAAGTGCAAATCTCAGACTTGAAGAATTCGAGAATCTTCAAGGAAAACGGGTTGAAGCACGACAACATTGGAGCTTCATCAAGCAAATATGATACAAGATCATGACAAATTAGTCCGCCGAAGGACATTCAAAGTTGGTGACCTTGTCCTTGTACTCAAAAGACATATTCTTGCACGCCGCATGATAGGTGAAAAATTCGAACCAACTTGGGAGGGACCATTTGTCGTTGAAAAGGTCTATACTGGAGGAGCCTACCAGTTAGTAGATTTCCAGGGTGAAAGACCCATGCTGTCAATCAACGAACGATACTTGAAAACATACTACGCAACCTGACGTTGCTTATCGCCGCTTGATTTGAAAATTGTAAAATTTTGATTGTTTTAAGGGGTTATCTATGTGGCCAAAAGTCTGTGATCGGGTCCAAAAATTTTGTAATTAACATCAATTTAATGAAGAATTTGGAAAATTACACACTGTAATTCTTTTTTCTACCTTTAAGTTTAAATTTAATATTTTACTAAATTAGAACAAAATAAATTCATAAGTAAATAACTTCTTGACCAAAATAAATTAAAATTTCCTCTAACTAAAAAACTCGATTTTGTTCTTATTCATGCTAAGTTTCAGCTCACTAATGTTTTTTCTATCGTCTGCATAAAAATATCAGGTCAGATGGAAGCATAAGAAAAGGATGGCTGGAACCTTGCACTTAATGAGGAGATGGAACGACATTGTGGCATTATTGACTTTGACAAGGAGTTCAATGAAATCGACATGGGCTACGAGGGTCCTCTAATGGATGTAGTTAGTGGACAAGAAAAGGAGTGATTGCCCTCACTTATGAAATTTAGATCCAAAAGCAATCCCTTGCTGAAAGGGAAAGAGGTGAAAATACAACACGATCCCATAGAAGTAACCATCTGTTTACCATCCATGATAGCCACTCCTGTCGGAAACTTGGTTGCTGCTAACAACGGTAGGATACCATTCGCTTTGTTACAGAGGTCTCAATGGAGAAATGCCAACCGTCGTAAGTACTTAGCTCTCTTGAGAGAAGAAAAGAGACGTCAACAATAAATTAAAAACCAACTCATCCCCATTCCAGAGGGACACATCTATAATTTGATTATGAAGGAAATTTATTCCTGCTTGCCCACCACAGATGAGGAACCTAGGAATGTTCAAGAGTTAGAAGTACCGTCATCCTTGGATGACCTTTGCGCTTGTTGCCCTACTTGCAACGTTGAAATACTGCCAAAAGCATCAGCTACAAGAGCTTTTGTCGAATGTCCGGACTGTAATGTCCTGCACTTGGAGAATTTCAACACTCTTGAAGAATATTCCTCTAATGAAGATCAATCTCAGACCAACGATTGCTTGGTGGAGGGGCCATACGTCCCAATGGGTACAAAATAATATGACCCACGGTATACTAAATCGTACGTTCCGATGGACGTTGAGTCACACATCCCGTTAGAGGTAACATCGGTACCAGTCTGGACTCTTGTCAACAATAAAATGAGGGAATGTACGCGCCAGCCGCCCATCCTTAGCACAAAAGAGTATTATAAAATCAGCAAAGTCAACAAAAGAAGCTTTGAGTTCTACGAAGAAGTATGTGGAGAACTCGTCAATATATTGGAAGGACTGGAATTGTATACGAGGGTATTTTCAAAAAAAGATGATTAAAGCATTCTGGGTTGTATCTTTAACTTAGGAGACAAAGGTCAAGCAGGCGTGCTCATGGAAAGAACCTACTATGAGCCAAGGAAATGGATGAGAGGAAAGGGAAGGATCACAATACAATGCATATGCTGCTACAATTTCACAAAAGACAGGCAAGGAAATCCTCCTAGGATTCTCAGGTGCGATCAAGTGGATTCGCTTCCCCCGATGATCAAATGGATGATTAAACGAATGGTTCAACAGAACATACTGCCAGTCGATTGTATTCCAAATAGTTGCATCATCAACATATAGGACGAGGGAGACTTCATATCTCCTCACATTGATCATCATGATTTTGTAAGACCCTTCTGTACAGTCTCATTCATGAGTGAAAGCAATATTATCTTTGGGAAGGAAATTGATGCCATTGACCCCGAAGAGTTCTAAGGATCTGTAGAGATTCCCTTGACAGTAGGTTCAATGCTTGTTCTAAATGGCAACTGTGTAGATGTCTCCAAGCACTGCATTCCCAGAGTACAACGCTGTAGGGTGTTTGTGACATTCCGATAGATGAACAACAGCAAAATACCATTTGGATTTCAATCGGATCTTGAACTTGAAGAAATTCTATCATATGAACTATGAGAAGGTTGCACCTCTAGGCACACGTGAAGGGAACTCTTGTCCTGGAAGGTGGCTCAGAAGGTCAGCTTGATCACGAGCTCACTACGCAAGGGGACAAATATTCAGAGGGTTTCTCTTTCTTCTCTACTACATTACAGATATGATATGTATCCGACATGATGAGTCCATGATATGTATCGACATGACACATTCTGGATGTACCTTCATGCAGCTTGCATATTGTACACTTTTTGAGGCATTGGACTACATTTTATCTGTAATATTTTATTGAAGCATATTAATGAAACTCCTTTCAGAAAATTTGTCTGATTTCTTAATTTCCCTTCTCGGTGCGAAGGATAAAATCCATTGAACCATGCTTTGTTTCGCAACTACAATGTACGAAGAACAAAACAACAAACATTTAATGATAAAAAAGAGACTTTTAAATAAAAAAATGGGGAAAAGAATATAAATGAAGATAAATTTAAATAAAAAAATATCTCTTTCAAAAATCAACCAACTAAGATTAAAATTTGAAAAACATATTTTTGAAAATTAAATGTGATGAAAACAACAAGAAAAGAAAACAAATTTATTGAGTGGATAGTCTCAATTTTGGAGTTTCTTACTCTTTGCTCGTGCAACACGACTATCCTTGCCTGCATTAACTTTTCGCATCACCGCGGAGTTGCACATTCTGCACAAAACCCCACAAAATTTTGCATATCTTCCTCAAAAAATGTCAACCTCTTCACATGCCACATATCTTTAAATTCAAAACCACAAACTATTTAGAAATATCAATTCTCATTTCGAATCAGTCACTACCTTCTGATTTACCCCATTTGAGGTGGGTCCTTACCTTCCGACGCTCACTGTTGAGATTGACCCTTACCTATCAATTCTCATCTTTGAATCAGTGACTACCTTCAAATTCATACCTTTCTACACTCTCTTTTGAGATTGACCCTTACCTGCAATTCTCATCTTCAAATCAGTCACTATCTTCTGATTCATGACCTTCAAGGTAGGTCCTTACCTTCCGACGCTCTCTATTAATTTTTTTCCTTACATGTCAATTCTCATTTTGAATTAGTCACTACTTTTTGATTCACCCCTTTCAAGGTCAGTCCTTACCTTTTGACGCTCTCTTTTGAGATTAACCCTTACCAGTCAATTCGCATCTTTGAATCAGCCACTACCTTCTAATTCACCCCTTTAGAGGTCGGTCCTTACCTTTTGACGCTCTCTTTTAAGATTGACCCTTACCTGTAATTTCTCATCTTTGAATCAGTCTCTACCTTCTGATTCACCCCTTTTGGGGTCAATCCTTACCTTCCAACGCTCTCTCTTGAGATTGACCCTTACCTGTCAATTCTCATTTCAAATCAGTCACTACCGTCTGATTCACCCCTTTTGAGGTCGGTCCTTACCTTACGATGCTCTCTTTTTGAGATTGACCCTTACCTATCAATTCTCATCTTAGAATCATTCACAACCTACTGATTCACCCCTTTTGAGGTCAGTCCTTACCTTCCGACGCTCTCTTTTGAGATTGACCCTTACCTGTCAATTCTCTTCATCAAATCAGTCACTACCTTCTGATTCACCCCTTTTGAGGTTGGTCGTTACCTTCCGATGCTATCTTTTGAGATTGTAATTCTCCTCTTTGAATCCGCACTACCTTCTGATTCAACCCATTCGATGTCGGTCCTTACCTTCCAGCGCTCTCTCTTGAGATTGACCCTTACCTGTCAATTCTCACTTCAAGTCAGTCACTACCTTCTGATTCAGTCATTTTGAGGTCAATCCTTACCTTCTGACACTCTCTTTTTGAGATTCACCCTTACTTATCAATTCTCATCTTTGAATCAGTCACTACCTTCTGATTCACCCCTTTCAAGGTCGGCCCTTACCTTCCGACGCTCTCTTTTGAGATTGACCCTTACTTGTCAATTCTCATCTTTGAATCTGTTACTACCTTCTGATTCATGCCTTTCAAGGTTGGTCCTTACCTTCTGATGCTCTCTCTATAGATTGACCATTACCTGTCAATTCTCATTTTGAATTAGTCACTACCTTCTGATTCACCACTTTTTAGGTCGATCCTCACCTTCCGACGCTCTCTTTTTAAAATTGACCCTTACCTATCAATTCTCATCTTTGAATCAGTCACTACCTTCTGAGTCACCCATTTCGAGGTCAGTCCTTACCTTCTGACACTCTCTCTTGAGATGGACCCTTGTGTGTCAATTATCATTTCAAATCATTCACTATCTTTTGATTAACCCCTGTTGAGGTCGGTCTTTACTTTTCTACACTCTCTTTTGAGATAATACTTAAATTTTAAATGATTAATTTGAAATCAGCCCCTAACTTCCGATTTCCTCCTTTTAAGGTCGGTCCATAACTGCCGACTCTCTCTCTTGAAAATGTTACCTAAATTTTGAATTCTCACTATATAATCAATGCCAAAATTATGATTCTTATTTTCCAGGGTCCGTCCCAAACTTCCGACTTTCTTCTGAAATTAATACATAAATCTCAAATTCCCACTTCGGGATCAGAACTTACATGATGATTCCCATCCTCTAAAAACACTTAAAATCTGACAACATTAATCCAATCCTTAGCAAGAGTTCTTACCTCTTGATTTCAATCAAAATAATTACCTGCTAATTCGCCAGAGGAAACAAATAGCACACACAACTTTACGCATTTCATCTAGGCCTGTTGACTTGAGAGTCTGTATTGGTTTTTTTGATCTTNGGTACCACTATTTTCTATCTGATTCACTTAGTCCAAATGAATTTACTAAACTCAACTCAATGAGTTCCATACTATCATTTAGACCATTGTTGGCCTCACTTTTTGTTGAGGATTAGTTTTTCCTCTTTAGTAGCCTAAGGTCTACCCATAGGACTTTCCTAGTGACTATTCTTAGAAAACTAAACAAGATTAGAAATTCTACACTTTTCTTTATNTTGTCGGTCAACGCCAATACGCGCGGTGTGCTTGTCCAGCACACCACACCTATTGGGGGTCCATTTGTTGACTTCACTTTTGGTTGACTTCTAGTCTTTCTCTTTAGTAGCCTAGGGTCCAACCATAGGACTTTCCTATTGAACATTCCTAGAGAACTATTAAAAGGTACCATCATCATTAGAATTTCTAAACTCTTCTTTACTCAACTANGTGGGGTCATTATGGGGGAACTCAAGATGAGTCACCCTTAGGACTACTGGACCTTAGGGTTGACCCTAGGTGATGGTCTAGGGCTTAAGGTACATCTTGCACTCACAATCACTCCACTATCCTAAACTTAAACTTCTAGGCTTTGATCCCTTGATACTTTTGGGAGACTCATGTAAATGGTTTCCTAAACCCATTAGCCCTAGGCTAGAGTTTGGCTAAGATCACTACATAGAGAACCCAAAATGAGATTTCCATCGGTCCATGGCTTATTCATGGTGTTTGGTACTCCAACTCTACCAAGATACCCAACCTATCATTTTGCCCATAAATTCCCTCAAATTATNTTGGGTGTTGGTCTAGAGCTAAGGCACTCACTTTACTCACAATCACTCACTACCCTAAACCCAGAATTTCCTAACTTTGGTCTCTTGAGCCTTTAGGAAACTCATCTAGATGGTCCCCTAAACCTACTAGCCCTAGATAAAGGTTTAGCTAAGACAAGTACATAGAGGACCCAAATGGGGTTTCTATTGCTCCATGGCTTACTTTTGGTGGTTAGTTCCCCTATTTTACCCAAAATATTCGGCCTAGCCTTTTGTCTCTAAACTCCCCCAAATTACCTAAGTACCCTTGAAACCCAAAATTTGGTCAAAACTCCAAAATTTATCCAAAATACC
Source organism: Phalaenopsis hybrid cultivar (assembly GCA_002079205.1). Classification (NCBI taxonomy): domain Eukaryota; kingdom Viridiplantae; phylum Streptophyta; class Magnoliopsida; order Asparagales; family Orchidaceae; genus Phalaenopsis; species Phalaenopsis hybrid cultivar. The sequence goes on along the minus strand of JXCR01143772.1, from coordinate 255,660 downwards.
CAAACTTGTTCAAAAATCATTTCAAAGCTTTTGAAAACACCAAAATTACCCAAAATCACCAAATATTTCCAAATTACCAAAATGCCCCTGATGGGCCCAAAATTTCAAAAATTCTAAAAAATCCCAAAATATCCCAAAATATTTCAAATATTCCCACTTTCATTTATCTCAACTACCAAATGATCTAATTGGCCAATTTGACCATCTTTTATCAAGACCCCTAAATTTGCCTTTAATGGCCCAAATTTCCCCAAATTCAACTCAAATGTCCATCAATTGGACCCTAAGACTAAGCCAAAGCTCACCTAACCACCTAAGCTAAGCCATGGACCAATGCTCCCTTAAATAAAGGGATTTCATGCCATAATTGCTTAAGCTTAAGATTCTTTTTGCCAAAATTAAGCCTTAGCCCATTAAATTGGGTGACATATTCCCCTGGGTTCCCTGAGCTCCTAGCCACCTCCCCCTACCATGGCCAGCCGGCCTAGTCGCCGGAAAAGCCAAAATTGAGGGCCACCTCCCCTTGAACTTCACCCAAATCAGACCAAGACCACCTCACCCAAATGAGATATTAGAGCCTCTCTGCCCTCCACCTAAGTACCACATTGCACACCCCAATTGGCCATGACAGCCACCCCTTAGCCATTTTTTTAATAGCTTCCCCCCCCCACGACCATGGGAGGGGTGCTGAAAATTTCTCAAACAGAGACCTCGAAATCACTCACAGAGCTTCCTCAAGACCTCCATAGTGCAATCCAATTGCTCCATCGCCCTAATTCCTCCCGTGTAACCTTAATTTTAAGCAACAACAAGAGAAGGCAAAACCCTATCAAATCCCCCTTCCATNAGTGACTATTCTTAGAAAACTAGATAAGGAACCCTCACCATTAGAAATTCTACACTCTTCTTTACTCAACTTAAAGTTCCACATAATGGTCCTAACCTCTAGAACTTAGTAGGTGGGGTCAATATGGGGGAACTCAAGAAGAGTCACCCTTAGGGCTGCTGGACCTTAGGGTTGATCCTGGATGTTGGTCTAGGGCCAAGGCACTCACTTGCAATCACTTACTCTCACAATCACTCACTACCATAAACCCAAAATTGTTAGGTTCTGGTCCCTTGATACTTTTGGGAGACTCCTATAGTGGTCTCGTAAATCCACTAGCCCTAGGCTTGGTGTTGGACTAATACCACTACAAAGAAGACCCAAAATGGGGTTTCCATTGGTCTATAGCTTACTGAGGGTGGTTGGCACTCAAACTTTATAAAGATACCCAGCCTAGCCTTTTGCCCCTAAACTCCCCATATTTACCTAGATACCCTTGGGACCCCAAATTTGGCCAAAATTTCAAAATCTACCCAAAATACCCAACTTTGTTCAAAAATCATTTCAAACACTTTGAAAACACCTAAACTACCCAAAATCACTAAAATTGGCTAAATTACCAAAATATCCACTAAATTACCAAAATATCCCTCCTTACCCCAAAAATCCAAAAAATTCCAAAAAATCCCAAAATTTCCCAAAACCTCCCAATTATACCCAATTTTATTTTTCTCATTTACCATATGACCCAATTTGGCTAATTAAACCATCTTTGATCAAAACCCCCAAATAGCTCTTTAAAGGCCCATATTTTCCCCAAATTACCTCAAATGTCTATCCAATTGGTCTTAATTCAGCCCAATTTCAATTCTAAATCCAAATTCACCCTTTATATGATCAATCTAGACCAAATTCAAGCTCAATTGATCTATAATTTGAGCCCAATTTTAAGCTAAACCATAAACCCAATTTTTGCCCTATGACTTGGTTCCACCAAATTGAACCCATGACCCACTCCTTTTGCCACAATTTATGTTAAAAAACCTTCATAACATACTCATACATCAAACTTGACCTTAAATTGGCCTTGGTGAGACCTTAATTTCATTTGATTTCAATCTAAGTTCAAAATCCCCAAATTTACCCCAAATTGACCATATCTCAAAATCTCACCAAATTGAGGACCTTAACCCAAAAATTTCCACTCTATTCCTTCATGAAAAATCTTCACAACATCTCCCTAAATCATTTGGCTTTGTCAATTTGGACTTACCCCAAAGGTAGCCCAAGCTAGACCCGTTTCTATCCCAACATGCCCAAATTGGCCAAATTTCAAAAATTCGTCAAACTGACCTACCAATTGAACTCAAAATCACTACAACCATTCACCAAAAATCTTGATAACCATCATCTAAACATTTTTGATCAATTAATTGGGTCAATTGACATGGCTAACCCAGTCCAAACCCAAAATTTGATCACTTGAACCCACATTGAACCTATGCATTAAAGATGGCCTAACTACCCCAATGTCATCAAATTAACTCCACCTAAGCAATTGGTTAGACCCTAAGACTTGGCCACAACCCATCTAACCACCTAAACTAAGCCATGAACAAAAAATCCTCTAAATTAAGGGATCTTATTTTGAAAACTCCCCATGCTTAAGATACCCTTACCAAAACTAAACCTCATAACATTAAATTGCTTTGACAGACTCCCCTGAATACCTTGAGCACCTAGCCCCCTCGCCCTGCCATGGCCGGTCGGCCTAGTCACCGAAAAAGCTGAAAACTGAGAGCCACCCCCATGAAAATTCATCCAAATCAAACCTTGAGGCCAACTCAGCCAAATTAAATTGTAGAGCTTCTCTGCCCTCCACCTAAGCAACACAAAGCACCCCTTAATTGGCCACGACAGCCACCCCTTTACCATTTTATAAAAAGCACCTCCCACATCATGGAGGTGGGTGCTAAAAATTTCTTAGAGAGACCTCTCCAAATTTTCCACAGAGATTTCTTAAGATCCCCTTAGTACATTCCAACTGTTTTCCCTCACTAATTTCCACTGCCAGAGTTCAATTTTGAGCTCAAAATCTTGCCGAAAACCAGGACGGAGCCCAATACACCTCCAAAGTCCATCAAACTCAAATTAACTTCACCCACGCCTTCACAACAGTGAAAGAAGCTTAAGCCCCATCAAATACCCCTCTCACAGAGCCTTTACTATAGCTCTAGACAAACACCCAAATCCGATCATGATCAAAATCATACATGGACATTTCACCAAGACTAGAGGCTCAATCTCTAGCCTCCTTGGAACCAAAAGAATGTGCCAAAAACCTCTGATCAAAGCTTCACTTCATAAAGCCAAGGTATAAACCTTCTCCTCCTCCCGAGCCTAATTTGATTCTTCATTTAATTAGGGTTAATTTAATTGCATGATTAACGTATAGATATGTTCATCTCACTTAGACGAGTCCATAGGATCAAACCCGAGGTGATTTTGTTGAGTCTAGGCTGAGATCTAAGGGTTTTTGTGTGGACGGTCACGTGATATTTCTATCGGGGATGATGAAGGGAAGCCATCTGATGGCGCGTGTATTGGATGGATGGAGGAGATTGAGCAGGATAGCGCTTCCTTACATGAACCGCGGGTCGAGTCAGCACTGAGGTGGATGACAACATCAAATAGAAGCATATCGCGAGGAGCTTCAGAGCCACCGGAGGTTGATGTGGTGCCGCACGTTTAAAAAGATAAATAGGGATTTAAAAAAAAATGATAAAATTATCCATAGCTTTAAAAATCCATATCTTGGTGTAGAAAAATCACAAAAATAAAATAAAAAAACCCTCTTGCTCAACGAATAGAGGAGAACAATATGAAAATAATTTGGAGTCCATTTGATGCATATTTTAATTTTAATTAATTAAACATTAATTTGAATGTTTTGATTCTCCATGCATGTAAAAATATTACCATGGCTTGAAATTTTAGCATGATGACAACTCTGCCTTAAGGAACATCCTGTGATTTTTCTAAAGTCAAACGAGGTCCCTAGACAGAGAATCATATTTTTCAAATTTAGGAGCATTAGTTTCTTAAGCTAATCATCGAAAGTAGCATGTTTCTTAGAAAAATCAAATAAAGTTTTGGAAGATTTATGATAAATAGAGAACCTTTAAGAAAATTTCTCATGAGCCAAGTCATTCAAAATACACCAAATCTTTACAAACCCTAAATCACTAAAACAATTATTTTAAAAAAGTACAAAGAACAAAATGACTTGATTTTTGATCTCTAGTGCTGCTTAGGATCCAGAGAACTCACCATAAAAATTGCAAAGCATTTTGAGCTCATTTAATAACTTGTGTTGATTTTTAATGATAAATAACATTTTTGGTACTTAAATGATTTTTTAAAAATCAGAATATAACTAAAAAATTTATAAAACTTGTGTTTTTTAGTTCTCTGTGATCAGGGGTATTTTCTAAACATAATATGGTATTTAAAATAAAAACTTGATTTTTGACCAGTTTTAAATATTTTAATAATTAAAAATCCATAAAAATCACAAAAATAATAAAATTCATGAAAATGTTATAAATTGCTTCTTAAGCACTTAAAAATAATTAGAATACTTTTCCTGATTTTCTAAGCAAAAATACTGAATTTCAAAGCTTAAAAATAATTTTTAAAGGCTAAAAATTGGTTTTCACTAAGATTAATTCCAATAAATCAAATAAAACTCAAAAAAATATAAACTTTTTTCCTATTAGTTCTCTAACCTTAGGGAGATTTTTCAAAAATATAAAACTTAATTTTCCCCTTTAAAATATTTTATATTTATAAAATACCCCAGACCTTAAAATAATTCTTAAAATTCAAATAAATTTCAACAAATCATGAAACTTGGTCCAAAGGCTTCTCTATTCTATGTTTACCTCCACTAAAAATTTCAAGAGATTAGCAATTACCTTGGTCAAGTTAAGAATTTTTGTTAAAAAATCCTATTTTTACATGAAAATAATTATATAAATTAAATTATATTTTCAAAAATCACATTTTCTCCTCTGATGTCTTAATTAACCCATGAATGAGGTAGAATAAAAATTTCAAAGTCGTTTGGATTAAATTTGATGAATTTTGAAGTGTTAGAGCCTTAAGGGCAAATGTGTAATTTTGGAAATTTAACTTTAATTAACTTTTTGGCTTAATTCAAGGAGGGAAATGGGTAACCACTGATCTTAATTTGGATGTTTGAAACACAAGGAGTTAATTGGTAGAAACCAACCTTGCTTTCTTAATTGAAAATGTAAGTTTCTAAATTATTAAAATTTTGATGTTTATTAAAATAAAATGAAACCATAACTTAGGGGTATGACTTTTGAAGTAAATAATTAATCAATTTAATACCACTATTTTGATTTTCAAATGAAATTCAAATCATGAATTATGACCACCTAAAGCTTAATCTTTTTTAAACTAATTCAGACACTCAATTAAGTCTTAAGGGCTTAGTAGTGACTTAAGCTAAATCAAGTTTCATTTAAATAAGGACTAGAAAATTAAAAATCATTTAAAATTAAAACATCTTTTAAACACTACAAGCCCAATTAGGATAAAAATTTGGCTAATTGTTCCAATAACACTAGCTTGCCTCTTAAGGGTCTTCACCCACATAATTTTCAAAATTAAATTACAGATGATAATTAACTTGCTCTTAGGAATAATTGATACATCAATGCTCAGTGAGCACTAAAGGTATTTACAGGATAAATTATTAATCAACGTAATAAGTTTAAAAGAACTCGAGATTTTCCACCAGGCAGCGAGAGAGTAGCACAGACCTGCTTCTTTCTCTAAATCTGTTGGATATCTCGAAGATCTACTAAACTTAATATATTTTGCTTTGCAACATCATCCTTAATTAAACTCCTAAGGACCCACCAAGATATGACTTAGTGTTAGATAGGTCGTCAAAATTTTACTTCCCCATTTTATATAAAATGCCTTAACATGCCTTATGAGTTTCAGGTGGTGGAACGAGAAGACTCACCAGGTACACTTTTATAGTTTTTAGCGTTGTCTTTCTTGTACGTTTATACTTCTAGATTTTCATGCTAAACAATGTGCCATCCTACATGAAAACTAATACTAAAATCAACCAAGATAAATTCACCCTCACAATATTCAAAATATAAAACAACTTAAAATTTAAACACAAACATCACACAGAACTACAACTTCAACTAAATTAAGACATCTCTATAGGATGATGGGGAATTCCTCGGAGGAGGTAACCTACGATTGCTAACGAGGCTTCCTACGTTGTAAAAGAAATTATGGATCTCATTAAGTTGAGTTTAGTAGGTTCATTTGGACTAAGTGAATCCAATAGAAAATAGTTGTACCAGAACGAGCGAACCGTAGGATCCTAACGGGTGTCGCTCTTATCAACTTTAACATGCCCCCATAAAATTTAAAGAACTTCAACCATAGGGCCACCTGATTTGAAATCATAACTTGACACACAAGAAAACTCAAATTCATTGCGGCAAGAAGCTTGGTGCTAGCGTGGTGGGTAGCACGACCATCTTCAATAGCAAAACTTGTCTTCCCCAGCTAAACCCTTCCTTTCCTAGAAATTAAAATAAAAATCCATAGGATTTTAAAGTTGTTCTCCTAGCACAACATAAATCCTAAACCTTTTCGTTAGGCATTTGTATAGCTCTGCTATACGATCTAAGCCCTAACTCATTTTAGGATTTTGAGGTTATCGTGCGTTACGATCTAAATCCTCACATCTTCCAAGCTATTTGTGTGAACGTTTCACATGAATGTAATCTCTAATTAAATAAAATTGACAGGATGAAACACCTAAATATTTTTTTTTTAAAACTGAAGCCAAACTTAGGATAGCTTGGGAAGTGACCAAGGTTCTCCTCTGGATCCATGACATCCCCTTGTTCTTCCTTCTTTGGACTCCACAACAAAATGTTCCAACAATTTGAGTCATTCCCCTTTCACTCCCCTTGTCTGATTTCGTTGAAAAGTCCCATCTTTTTTAATTCCTTGAAGATAATTTTTCCTGATTTTTATCGATAGTATTCTTAAGTTATTTCAGTCATTTAAGATGTAATTAAATAGGGGCTTGCCCTTAGAGGAAGCTTTTCTGAACCCAGCTTAAAAGAAAATCAATTTGATTTTTCATAGTAAATAGTGGAATTTATCTGCAAATAAAATAGTTCACAAATCAAATGGACATATATATTTCTTAGTTTATTTGATTGAGCCTCATTCTCAAGTCTTGTGTTTATCCTTCGGGATAGATACAAGATTTAAGGTACATTGCTCTTTCGTTTAAACTATGAAAAATATGGGGTCAGTATGATTTCATATTTTTTTAAACATAAGTCTATATGTAAATTAAAGCGTCCATCTGAAGCGGGCGACGAGATTTTGATTTCGGTGACCGAGAGTTTCTTACGGGCAACTCTCCAACCAAAAATAGCACCGACAAAGGATGAAACACTTGAATAATTTCCCCTTAAAACTAATGCAAAACCATAGGATAGATTAGGAAGTCACCGAGGTTCACCTCTAGATCTGTGACCTCCCCTAGTTCTTCCTCATTTAGATTCCTCAAGCATGTTTTGAATTTAAGCTTTTCCTATTCGACACACTTTAATCTGATTTCGTTGAAAAGTTCTATCATTTTGACCTCTTTGAAGATAGTATTCCTTGATTTTTATCGAGAGTTTTCTTAAGTGACTTCAGTCATTTAAGATGTAATTAACTATAGGGCTTTCCCTTATAAGAAGTTTTTTCCAAACCCATTCTAATATAAGCCCTATTTAATTCTGTGTATTAAATACGGGAACTTATAAGCAAAAAAGTTGATTTAGGCGGACCAAACGGATGTCATATATTTCTTAGTTTATTTGATCGAGCCTCATCCTAAAGTCTTGTGATTATCCTTTAGGATAGATATAGGGTCTGAGGTATAGTGCTCTTTCATTTAAACTGTGAAAAGTATGGGGTTAGTTTGATTTCATATTTTTCTTAAAATTTATATATATATATATATATATATATATATATATATAAATATATATATATATATATATAAATTAAACATCCTTCCTATGTAGGCAATATAATTTTGATTCTGGTGACCGACAACTTATTACGGGCAACTCCTCCAACTTTTTAGTGTCGACAACCCCACCTACTAAGTGCTAGAGGTTAGGAGCACTATGTAGAGCTTCAATTTGAGTAAAGAAGAGTTTGGAATTTCTAATGGTGAGGGTACCTTTTCTAGTTTGTAGGAATAGTCAATAGGAAAGTTCTAAGGCTAGACCCTAGGCTACTAAAGAAGAAGAACTAGACCTCAACCAAAAGTGAGGTCAACATAGACTTATCTCTGCTTTGCCTGGTACGACAGTTTGTAATCCTTTATTTTTTCTAGTTGACGAAGCTCTGTCAAAATACATTTGCAAATGTCTAGCACTGGACGGACCACTTGTAGTATCTGGTCGTTAGTTGGTCGTCTTTAAGAGGGGACCCAGCTGGTAGTGGGTGCATCATGAGAAAATCTACCAAAATATGTTCTTTGATGGTGTGAACTGATAAAAAAGTTAAATTGAATTACAATAAAATCATCGACCATGTTGCTAAATGTTTGAAAATTTTTGTTCGAGTCATCAAATATTGCAACAGATTGACTTTCAAAATAAGGTAGACCTTTTGGGAAAGCATGTATTGTCTAAGCTTTTGGGGAAAAAAAATCAAAGCTAGGCAATGCTTCTCAATAGGAGTATATTTTATCTCCACCAGTATTAGATGGCGACTGAAGTAGTAAAGTTCATTTTCTTTACCCTCAAATTTAACCTGAGCTAACAGGGCTCTAAGAGAGTCGTCTAAGGCACCGATATAAAGTATAAAAGCTTTCCAAGGATAGAAGCTACCAAAATAGAAGGCATCATTAAGTGTTGTTTAATATCCTCAAAGGTATATTGACATTTCTTGTCCCAAATAAACTTAGTGTCATTCTTAATCAATACCGAGAAGAGCTGACACCTATCTAAAATATTAGATTAAAGCTTTTTAGGTATGTCAATTTACCTTGAAAGGATCATAACTATTTCAAGGATTTGGGAGGCAACATTTCTAAGGTGGCTTTAATATTATCTGGGTTGATCTTAATTCCCCGATGACAAACAACGAATCCAAGAAATTTCCTTGAGATAACACCAAAAGCACACTTTAAGGGATTCAAGTTAAAATTATATTGTCTTAATCATTCAAATATGATTATCAAATTATGTAGGTGATCTATTTTGCTACTTGCTTTTGATGATCGAGTCATTCAATTAGCATTCTGCATGGTTATGGATGAGGTCATCAAATATCTTTGTCATAGCTCATTGGTAAGATTCTTTGGCATTATTCATCCCAAATGAAATTACGGTTTAGCAAAAGATTTCAATCGGTGTTTTGAAGGTTGTAAGCACTTCCTTATCTAGATCCATTTTGATCTGATTATAACATAATGATCCATTGATATATGAGAAAATATCAAGTGTCAATGAGATGTCCACAATTAACTTTCGTATCGGTAGTGGGAACTCTTTCTTTGGACATGCTTTGTTTAGATCCTTGAAGTCGACACATACCTGAATTTATCTCTTCTTCTTCTTAACTATCACAACTTTGGCTGGGAAATTTTTCTTCTCGTAGAAAGTAAGCATCTATTAATTTCTTTACCTTCGTGATGACTCGTTGTTCTATTTTGAGGTGCATTTTTTTGGGATCTTGTTTCATTGGGGTCTTACTCTTGTTCACTCCAATTCTGTGAACTCTGACTTTCGAAGATAACTATGCCATTTTCTTATAACTCCAACCAAGTAAATCTTTGAATCTGGACAATAATTGGATCAAATTCATAGACTCTTCCTTACTGAGTAAAGAACTTACGAAGGTAGGTCAGTGTTGCTCTTGAGTCCCGAGGTTAAATTTGTTTAGTTTGACAACTGTTGACTTAATTTATTCTTTGAACTCTAACAGAGTGTCATCTATCGGAGACTCTTCAAAATCTTCTTGCACATCGAGGCAAACCTCTTTCAAACCACTAGTTACAACCATAAAAAATTCTGAATCATCGACTGGTCCTATCGTAACAAATCTGAGACCTTCTTTTCCATTTGAGAGTTCAACCTATAACATTGCACAACTTCTCAAAGTCCTGTAGTTTATCCTATAGCATTTGCTTTGGCACATAAACATGTAAAATTTTTTTTTATAAAAATGAAGAAAAATAACCAAATGGTAATTCCATTAATTCATTAAAATCATCTTCTTCCAAATTTACACGAGTTACCAAATTAGGAGAAAGAGAAGCATGTTGACCTCACTTTTGGTTGAGGTCTCGTTTCTTCTTTGGAAGCGTAAGATCTAGTCGTAGGATTTTCCTGCTGTCTATTCCTAAAGGACTAGTAAATGAACCCTCACCATTAGAATTTCTAAAACTCTTCTTTGCTCATCTTGAATTTCCACATGTTAGTTCTAACCTCCAACACTTAATAGCTGGAGATAATTTGAAAGAGCTCAAGAGGAGTCCCCATAGGACTGTTTGGCCTTAGAGTTAGCTCGGGTTGTGTGGTGTTGGGAATTCTTGCACATACACACTTGATACCCTTCACCTTCACTCACAACCTCAATCCTTAACCAAACATGCCTAGCATGATCCCTTACTTTATTGGAAACTCATGTGGATGGTCCCCTAAACCATTAGGCTAATCCCTTACATGGATTTCATATATAAAAATAAGTTTACAAAATAGAAGAAATAAAATTACATCTTATCTCACAATCCTTCCTAATTAAATCCATAAAAGTTCTCTCCAAGCCTTTACCTCTTTACAAACCCACTCAGTTCTATCTAAGAAGTGTAATGAAGAAGAAATTTTTCACCTTCCCTCCCCTTTTAGAACCCTAGAAGAAAATCTCATCTTCTCTCCTCTTGCCTCTCGCACCAACTGTCTCTCTCTTTCTCTCCCTTTCTCGTCCCACTTTTGACTCTATGAAGTCTTCTTCTTTATTTTAGGCTGCCTCCTTTGAAAAGAATTCCATTCCCTCCAAAATTCAACTCTTTGGAATTCAAAAGATGTGTCATTTGATCCAAGAGAGATATCCCTTCATAAAAGAACCTTCCAAATTATTTAGATGCGTTAAATTACTCCAATAGGTGTGTAGAACAAGTGTACCTTTGAAAATTTGTGCGAAATTCCTCCCAAATAGCCTTAATTTGCAAAAAGTCATCTCTGGCGCATCATGCACCAGTTCTCTATCAAACGATGCATCATGTGCCAATCTACCACATCATTTTCCAGAATCTCAAAATTCACAATTTTGGCTCCAAATTTCATCCCTTTTGCCATTTTTTGCTCCAAATACCTAAAAATAAAATACAAGCAAAAAACATGAAAATAAACTTCTTTAAAGTGCAATATCACCCCTTGGCCATTGCTATAAGAACTCCCCACCATGGCTAAATAAAAAGAGTTTTCAAACCATAATAAAACTTCGCTAAAATTGTCCCAGAGTTCATAGTAACCCATAGAAGCTCATCTCTATCATTCTCCAACTCTAATTTACAATGTCCAAGCTTAATTTCATAGATTAAAATCAGAACCTTTCATGGACACCACACTAAACTCACTCAAACTCCAAATTAAAGTGCTCTTAAGATTCACTAGAGCTTAAGGGGAAGTTTCCCACCCAGGCCCCAACATTTTGCGCTCTCCAAAACACTCTAAGGAAAAAACCAAACATCCTATTGGTTAAACTCCTCCCAAGACTCTACACCAACTTAAATTGCAACTTGGAGGACGTTCATGAACTTAAGCACAATCAACACCAACTCTCCCAAACACCCCACCACTCCCATCAAGGCTATACCTCTTGGACCATAGTATGGATCAATTTCCTTTAAACCTAGCACAGTTTGTTTTTTTGTGAAGAAATTTTTAATACCGTGCACAATCAACCATTTGGATATGTTTGCTTTGGTTAGATGCACATGTAGGAATAAATTGCTCGTAATGTTGTTGAGTATCGAGCGAGATTGAAGGGATTTACTTTTGATGGCTCTCAATTTAGGATGATTGGGGAAATGAATGGATGATGTTCATTTAGCGTGTTTATTGTTCCAAGGAACGAGACAGTGTCAGATGAAGAGACAATACATGAATGCACGGGCGTGAGGCAGCTGAGGTGGAAAGCGTAGTTAATTAAGGAGCGTTGCGTGGGGCTTCAACGACTACAATTTTGCGCTTGTGGCTGACTAGTTTAAGTAGAAAAATAGGAAGTTAAATAAGAAAAAAACTTAAAATTCATAACTTTGTGTAAAAGAATTGTAAAAAAAAAAGAAAAAAGCGTCTTACTTAGTGAACAGAGGAGAGTAATGTGGAATAAAAATAAAAATTATTTGATGTCTCTCTGATTTATAATTAATTAAATACCCTCTAGGCTTTTTAAATTCTAATTAAGTAAATTTTAATCACCATGGCTTGAAATTTCAGTGGTTGACTCCTCATGTTAATAAAATGTTTTCTAATTATTTCAAATTCAAAGACCATCTCTATTATTAAAACCCTAATTTTCAAGCCTAGTTATTATAAATTAAAATCTAAATCAAGAAAATATGGGACTTGATTTGGTAGGTCCCCTATGGTCAGAAAACTCCAGGAAAAATATAAATTAAGTTTAAATGTTTATGCACATTACTATGGTTAATTAAATAAAAAAAACTCACTAAAATTAAAACAAATAAAATTATATTCATAAATTAACAAAAAAAGTTACACACAATAAATAATGATTATTTTAACTCGTTATAAAAATTTGAAACTCATTTGAATTAGTTTGAGCACTAAAGTCTATTTTCTAAGTAAATTGGTTTTTTTTCATTAAGATAATTATAATAACTTAAATATAGTTAGAAAAATTATGAAAAGTGGGTTTTGAGTTACTTGTGATTAAGGGCACTTAAGAAAATTAAAGTTTATTTTAAAATAATTAGTTCATTTTTTAGCTACTTTTTGTATTAAAAATAATTAAATAATAATAATAAATTCCAAAAATATGAAAATGTACCAAATTAATCTATATTGTTTCACTAAATTGGGAAAATTTTTTTTAATTAAGTTGTGATGCAAGTGATTATGCTATTGGTGTTGTTTTAGGACCAAAGCATGATAAGATTTTGAAAGTAATCTACTATGTTAGTAGAACATTTAATGAAACTGAAACTAATTCTGTCATAACTGAGAAAAAGTTTTTTGCAGTAGTATATGCTTTTGATAAATCCAAATCATACTTAATTGGAATGAAATGTGTTGTGCATAATAATCATTCTGCAATTAAATATTTAATGAAAAATAGGATTTGGCTTTGAAATATTAAATTGGAAGGGAGCTAAAAATCAAATTGTTGATCATTTGCCTAGGCTTGAATTAAGAAAACAAATTTATTTTAAAAAAGATATTAATAAAAATTTCTCTAGATGAAGAATTATTTAGTATTAATGACTGGCATGTTTCATGGTATGCTGACATTGCGAACTTTATTTTTAGTGATATTAAACCTTATTGAATGACATGAAAACAGAAGAGGAAATTTTAATCTGAAGCTAAGACTTATTTTTAGGATGACCCATTTTTATATAAGCAAGGAAAGGATCTAATTATTCAAAGATGTGTGCATTTATAAGAAACTTATGAAATTATCCAAAAATATTATAATTCTGATTTTGGGGTACATTTTGGTGTTGATAAAAAAACATACTAAATTTTACGATATAGATTTAATTGGCTTACAATTTTTAGAGATGTTAGTGCTAATATCAAAATATGTAACCGATTTTAGTGAGTAGGAAATATTCCTAGTTTAAATGATATTCCCCTCAATTATGTGCTAGAAGTTTAGATATTTGATGTTTCAGTATTAGATTTCATGGGACCATCTATACCATCTATCAGAAATTTATATATATTGATAACAATAGACAATGTACACAAAAAGATAGAAGTTGTTACTTTACCCCAATGTGATGCTCAAAGTGTTGCAAAGCATTTAAGAATGAACATATTTTGTAGATTTGTAATGCCGAGGGTGATCATAACTGACGACGAAAGTAATTTCAGGAATGCACTAATGGAGAAATTGTTAAGGAAATATAAAATTAAACATCGAATTGCTACTACTTATCATCCTCAGACAAATGGTTTGGTTAAATTATCCAATTATGAAATTATAATAATATTTGAAAAATATGTGAATCCAAAAAAAATTAATTGTTCAGTAAAACTTGATAATGGTTTGTGGGCATATAGGATAGCATACAGAACTCCTATAGGAGTGTCCCCAAAAAGGCTAATATTTAGAAAGTTTGTCAATTAACAATTGAACTTGAGCATAAATTATTGGGATATTAAAAAATTTATTTACATAAAAATGGGTCATCCCAAAAAGAAGTCTTAGCTTCAGATATAAATTTTCTCTTCTGTTGGTATGTCATTCCATAGGGTATAATATCACTTACATGAAAGTTCACAATGTCAGCATATCACGGAACACGTCACTCATTAATATTGAATAGTTACTCATCTAGAAAATGTTGATTAATTTCTTTTTCAAAACAGAGTGGTTTTTTTAACTCAAGTCTGGACAGATGACCAGCATTTTGATTTTCAGTCCCCTTCCTATTTACTATTCCAAAGTCATATTCTTGCAAAAGAAAAATCCATCTTATAAATCTTTGTTTAGCATCCTTCTTTTTCATTAAGTACTTAATAGCAGAATAATCTATATGCACTACGCAATGAGTTCCATTTAAATATGATCTAAGTTTATGAAAGGAATATACTACTGTTAATAACTCTTTTTCAATTGTTGTATAATTAATTTGGGTTTCATTAAGAGTTTTATTAACATAGTAAATTACTTTAAAAAATTTATCATATATTTATCCTAAAACAGCTCCAATAGCATAATCACTAGCATCACACAGTAGTTCAAAAGATTTTCCTTAATTAGGTGAAACTATAATTGATACAATGACTAGTTTTTCTTTTAATAACTTAAAGGCTCTTAGGCCTTCTTCATCAAAATTGAAAATTACATCTTTCTCTAGTAAATGTCATAAAGGCTTAGCAATTTTTAAAATGTCCTTAATATATCGTCTATGAATCCAGCATGTCCTAAAAAACTCCTAATTTCCCTTACATTTGTTGGATAAGGTAAATTAACGGTCACTTAAATTTTAGCAGGATCTACTTTTAAACTATTTTCTCATATTTGAAGTCCTAATACAATTTCTCTTATTACCATAAATCGACATTTATCCTAATTGAGGACTAAATTTGTTTCTTCACAGTGCTTAATACCTTTTGATAAATGTTCTAAACATGAATCAAATGAAATTCCGAACACTAAAAAATCATCCATAAACACTTCAACCCCTTTTACAATTAAATCACAAAAAATTGCCATCATACATTTTTGAAATGTAGCATGGGCATTACATAAACCAAAGGACATTATTATAAAAGCAAATGTACCATAAAAATTGGTAAAAGTTGTTTTCTCTTGATCCTTAGGACTTATTTGAATTTTGTGATAACCAGTATATCCATCCATAAAATAGAAGAATTTATGCCCACCTAGTTTATCCAGCATTTGATCTAGAAAGGGTAATGGAAAATGATCTTTCCTAGTGGTAAGATTTAATTTTTATAATCAATGGATATTCACTACCCTATGACTTTTCTAGTTGTTATTAATTCATTATGTTCATTCACAGTCACAATTACTCCTATATTCTTAGGAATGCAGTGAATTGGACTAACCCATTCACTATCTGAAATTGGGTAGATAATTTCATAATCTAACCGCTTTAAAATTTCTTTATTTACAACTTCATTCATTATGAGATTCAATCTCCTTTGAGGATCAGCCCTGAGTTTGCAGTTCTCCTCCATATGAATTGTATGCACACAAATTGATGGACAGATTCCTTTAATATCAGCTATTTCCATCCAAAAGCTTTCTTAAAATTTTTCAAAATTTTCATCAATCTTTCTTCTTCTTCCATTGTTAACTTTGAGGAAAGTATAACTGGTAAAGTAGAGGAATCACCTAAAAGGAAAATTTTAAATGATTAGAAAGTAATCTCAACTTAAGGTCTAGAAGTTTTTTGATTGATGAACAAAATGATTTATCTTTTTTTATCGTGTCCATAATTTAAAAATTTTCTCAAACATAGTTTGAATCTTCCTTAAAAAGATCTTAACATTGATCTAATTCCTCTTCTTGGTCGTGTTCCAAATCTTTTACTTCAAACTTTTCTTCATAATTAGTTTTGAAATGACATTCACTCAGATATCTTATAACATTCACTCTATAACATTCATCATCTTTATATTTTATAGGATATTTCATTGATCTTGAAATGTTAAAAGTAACAATTTAATCATTGAAGCGCATAGTTAATTAACCTTTATGTACATCTATCATTTCTTTTCCTATGGCTAGGAAAGTTCTCCCCTAAATAATAGGCATTTCTTTATCTTCCTCATGTCTAACACAATGAAGTCAATAAGAAAGATAAATTGATCCACTTTCACTAGGACATCTTCTATAACTCCTTTAGTGTATGTTATTGAACAATCTACTAACTGTAGAGTTACAGTAGTAGGGGTTATTTCTCCTAATCCCAAGTCTTTAAATATTGATAGTGGCATAAGTTTAATGCTTGCACCTAAATCACACAAAGCTTTCCCATAAAATCTATCTCATATTGCACATGAATTGTAAGGCTACCAGGATCTTTTAGCTTTTCAGGAAGCTTTTTATGAATTGTAGCACTACACTCCTCACTAAGTGCAACAGTCTCATCATCTTTAAACTTACTTTTCCTGTTGAGAATATCCTTCATAAACTTTACAGAGCTTGGTATTTTTTCTAAGGCTTCAGCACATGGAATATTAATTGTAAGCTTCTTAAAAATTTCCATAAATTTGGAATTTAGCTTATTCAACTTCTGTTGATGAAGTCCTTGAGAAAATGGAGGTGGTGGTTTTTCCAAATCAATTTTTTAGTGGAGAAATAGGCATTTTTGAATCTTTTGGAGCATCCTCTTTTGATTCTTCCATTTTTTCTCTCTCTACTTTGGTTTCTTTTTTAACCCTACCTTCCAACTCTCTTCAGCTTCTAAGTTGAACCTCTTTTAGTTGCTCTTTACTCTGGTCTTTTAGATTTATTCCATTATTACTAGGAAGTGTTCCTTGGGATCTATTCCTTAATGAATTTATAATTTGTCTAAGTTGATTCTAAATATTTCCAATTATAGCTCCTTGACTTTGTAACTTATTTCCCATTTGTAACACCACTTCTTCTATAAACTACTTCTTCTCCTTAAATTACAAATTATTGTTGAAATATGGAGGATAAGTAGATCTATAGATATTATTCCCTTGGTTGTTCCAGTCTCCTAATGGGTTTACTTGATTATTCCCCCATTGTTGATTATTACCACCCATAGAATTATTCCAATTGAAGTTTGGATGGTTCTTCCAACCTGGGTTATAATAATTTGAATATGGGTTTTTCTGCTTGTTATTTATGACATTCAAAGTTTCTAATGATGCTTGAGAATCTACCATTTGACTTAATGAATTCTCTTCAATCATAGAAATTGGTTGAGAAAAATTCATTTTAAATTGGTCTAACGTCCCTGAATTTGCACCAACTTGATTTGCTAACATAGTAAATGCATCTGATTCATGATTGTTGGCTATGTTCTTGGGATTTGCACTCTTAGAAGGCCATTGAAAATTATTGGTAGCAATTTCTTTAATTAAAGCATAAACGTCATGAAATGGTTTTAACATCAATGAATCACCAGCAGCGACATTGATAATAGATCTAAGAAATTCAGCTAATTCATTATAAAAAGTTTGAATTATTAACTAACCTGGTATATCATGGTGTGAACACTTTTTTAATAGTTCTTTAAATCATTCCCATGCATTGTAAATAGAATCCACTTCAAACTGATTAAAAGATCATTTCTTAGCTTCGTTGTTTTTTATGGTGGAAAATATTTAGCAAGGAATTTTGTGCTCGATCACCCCATGTTCTTGTAGATCCACGTGCAAAAGAATTCAACCACATCTTAGTTTTATCCCTCGGTGAGAAAGGAAATAACCTAAGTCTTATGGCATCATCTGAAACACCATCATATTTACATGTAGCGCACATTCTAAGAAATTGGCAAGATGTAAATTTTGATCTAAAGTTGGTGATCACCCAAAAAGATTATTTGTTACCATTTTGATAAAGCAGGTTTAATTTCAAATGAATTTGGCACTACAGTAAGTTTTTGAATACTACAATGAAGTTCATCTACCGTATGGTTGGCTTAATCTCATAAATGTCTAAATTCTTGATGAATTTCAGCATTTTAATCATTTTAGTTTACAATTTGTGTAATCTTTTTAGATTTTTTAAAACTTTTAATTTTTTTCTTTTTCTAATTTTGTTAATAGTTCTCTCTAATTTAAAAATGTAGGACACTAGTTTTTCAGAACCTGAACAACGCATACACTAACATAAAATAAAATAAGATAAAACACATTAAAAAAATACTATAATAAGATATTCCTACAATAACTCTTAAAATATAAATAAGACTTTCTTAAATAGAAATTTACTTTTAATCAATCTCCCCGACAATGACACCAAAAACTTGATCCTGATTATTTATATGCAACAATATAACAATGTATGCAATTATATTATTCACTTATCTTTCCTACTTTGCATCAACACCAAAAACTTGATCCTGAAGAAAATAAGAATTTAACTTTTTAATTTATATATATGTTGAGATACTACTCAAGTATACGTATTGCTATCAAGTAACTTTTTTACAAAACCCTGAATATCGAACCTACAGGGAGTGTTCACAATATGCAATTCTAAATAACAAACTTTCTATTTCAAAAAGACAATTACTTAAACCATAGATATTTTTACAGTAATTAAAATTCAATCTTTTTTGGTATTTTTGATATTTTAACAAAACAGAAACAACTTCTAAATATAACTTGAGTTTATGTAGAAGAAAAACACTGAATATGAAATATCTTTCTCCATATCATGAATCAGTAATAAGTATAAGAATTCAGTTGTTGAAGTCTTGAAATTGTGTTGTGCCAAATAGGGGCAATATTATTCTTTACCCTTATTAGATATGCTATAAAAAATATTCGCTAATTTAAATTTTGAAATAGTTTTAAAGACCAGCTAGGTAAGGAAGATACTTGCTCTCACTCTAGAGATCCCTTAATTCCCTCCACTTCGAGGCTAACATCTTGTAACAGAACCTAAAACAATAAATCAAGTTTGAGACTTTAGTCTATCACTCTAACGTCCTCTAACTCTACACCCTTCAAATATTATTTCCCTATTTATTTGCACTAAATCATATGAATTACATTCTCATTCATACAACTCATGGGATTCTTTCCAATTGTTGACTGAGACAATACCACCTCATTTCTTACATGTTCTCACAACAAATTTTAACATCTAGATGGGCAAGATCAAGAAGTAAATGAAGTACATGGAATTAAATAATCACAACTTCTTCCAATATTAAAGATTAATACTCTCCACAACTTCCATCCAACACTTTAATTATTTATCATTTAAGGAGAATTATAAAGAAAACAACTCAGAATCCATGGAGAAAACAAAACCACACTTTAATTTAAAAGTAGAAATCATTATCAATCCAACAAGAAGTCTTGGTAAAATAATGGCATAATCTTCTCATGCCACTATTTCTAAAAGAGAAGAAAGAGTAAGAGAAACACATCACAAAGCACAAGGAAAACACAACGAAAAACTTCATTAAATCAAAGCAAATCCACTAGATAAGTGCTTACAAAATCATAAGATAATGAAGAAAACAATACATAGTTTTTTCTTCTTGAAAGAAAGATGAAAATCTCTCCGACAAAGTCTCTCAGATTCTCTTAAAATCCCCTCACCAATCTCTCCAAAAAGGTAGAAATATAGATTTCTACTCCTATTTTAAGATCCATAAACATTCTCCTCATTTTTCCACTCACACACACCACTTTTTCTGATTTAAAAACATTCTATTACAGCGTAGGGATGAATTTCCAAGAGATGCCACAAGCAACCTCCCAAAAAGCATCCAAATACATTGAATCTTCTAGAAATTCTCACGACAATGGGTCCAAACCGTCTCGGGTAGTGTCGGCACCATTTTTGGTTCCTTCGACGTTATTTTCACATTACTTTCTACGCTTTGGCATCATCGGTGCCCACTCTGTGTAGCTCTATTTTGCTTCATTTGGCTCTGTTTTAGCTCTATTTCACCTCGTTTCAGTTATGTTTCGTTCCTAACAGATAGGCCTACAAAATAAGCATGAGAACAACCTTTCTTTAAAGTGTAATTTAATTCAAAAATATGTGAGAAGTGTCAGAGAGGTTAAGCATAGAAAGACATATCAAAATGTGTCAAGACAAAATTTTTTTTCTTGCTCATTTTTGCTCTAAATTACATCATTTTTGCCAATTTTTCTCCAAAACACCATTTCCTATACCTAAAACAAAAGATATACAAAATACCCTCCTTTAAAGTGTAATACAATTGAAAATCACCAAATATAGGCCTTAAAAGCATATGAAAAATTGAACCTTTTTTAGGCGTATCAGGTATTTTGGGAATTTTGGAAAGTTTGTGGTGTTTGTGCAATTTGAGTGGTATAAAATGGTTTGTGATGGTTTTGGGTAATTTTTAAAAAATTAGAGTGTCATGGGTATTTTGGTAATTATGGAAAATTTTGAGGCAAAAGACCAAAATTGGGAATTTAGGTAAAATTGGGCTTCAATATGGAATTCAGCCACAAAAATACCCTTTTGGTGTCATGAGACTAAGAAAATCTCATTTTAGATCCTACATGTGTTGGTCTTAGCCAATTTAGCCCTACTGAGGATTTGAGGGATCACCCACAAGAGTTTCCAAAAGAATAGAAAACCATGCTAAGCAAGTTTGGTTTAGGATTTTAGGTTATGAGTGAATATGAGGGGTTCAAGTGTGTGTGCAAGACTGACCAGAACCACACCACCTAGAGCCAAGCCTAAGGCCAGACTGTCTTATGGGGACTCCACTTGAGCTTCCCCATGCTTGGCTCCATCCTACTATGTGCTAAAGCTTAGAACCAAACATGTGGAACATCAAGAAGAGTAAAGAAGTGTTTATAATTTTTAATATGGTAAGGCTTCATTACTAGTCATCTAGGATATTCAATAAGAAAATTCTATGGCTAGACTACACATATGGACCCCCAATAGGTAAGGTGTGTGAAGAGAGAACACTACACATATTGGTGTTGATTGAAGAGATCAACAAAGCAACACAACTTTCTAAGCCAACATGCTCATGGCTGAACAGAAAGAGAGTGAAAAAGGTTCTCACTCGGGAGTAGACAAGGGCTTTCACTATGGATCAGCGGGTGTACCTTCGAACAAACATCCTTGAAAGTGGATTTCAAAATTAGAAAAGTGATTTCATGCTTGTTAAACCCAGATTAAGAGTTAGTCTGCTGATTCACAGAGATAACCATCAGGAAGCGGACGGTCGCAACGAATATTCAATTTGATGTTTAAATTTTAATTTGATTATAGTTACAGATTTAATTTGATTTTTATTTCAAGAAAATTTCGAGAATTAAGAATATGCCGAGAGATCGGGTCTAGCTGGAAAGCACAGTGATTCACATCCAACTCAGAAAACCGGTCGAAGAGATGGGGTTTTGATGGCGGGTAGATTTAGTATGTAAAATTTGCAAATATTTTTCAATATTAAAAAATTACACATGGCAGATATATAATTAATATGTAATATAATCCCAAGAAAACACCTATTCAGAAAATAGTTTATTTTTAAAACACTTTTTAAACTGTCAAATCCTTGTTAAAATCAACGCAAGTATAGATTTTTCTCAAGTAATAAAGGGATCTAATGGAGTCCTAGATATCGATCTTATCGGGAAGTTGGAAAATCCTTTATGTAAGTTTATGAAATTATTTTATAATTAAAAAATATATAAATAAAAGTAAAGTGCGATGTTAGAATATTAACTACTATGGAAAATGCTTGACCAAAGGAAAATATGTTGAGATTTTCGTACGTATTTTACACTGTTTTTAATGATATTGCACTTTTAAGAAATGTATTTTTTATGTTTTGTTGCAGGAATGATGACTTAGGGTCATTGGAGCAAATAGATGCAAAAAGGAGCAGATTTGGAGCGAAACGGACTAAAATGTGAAGATTCGAACTAGGGCACCGCCGATGAGAATTTCTTGAGACTCTACATTAAATAATCTAGAAGGCTCGCCTATGGCACCCTCGAGGCCGCCGACAGCAATATCGGTGGTTATGTCCAAAAGTGCATTGAATGTGGACGATTTTTTTAGGGACGCTTAAGCAACTTTTGGAAAAACTCTTCTACATCCTTAAAAGAAGATTTCGGCCGAAAACCAGTGGAATAGGGGAGAGAGTTCATGGAGGTTTGAGAGGTTCCAGTAGTGTGTAAAGAGTTTACTTTAGAGTCTAATTGTGAGAAATTCTTTGAGAGATTGTAAGAGTGGAAGGAAAGTGAGAGATTTCTTCCTCCTTGCCGCTTCAAAGAGGAATCATGTGTGCTGTAAAGAAAGGAAGAGATTCAAAGGAAATTTGAAGAGTTTTCTTGGGGACAAATTAGAGATAAGTGTTATTTACTAGTTGTAATTTGTATGACTTTACTTTTATATATGAATTCTGAGTTTTGTTGTGTCTTCCCCTTGAGTTCTGAGTAGTTTTCTCTTACTTTCTCCTTGTCTTAAGATTTGTGAAGAGGTGATTTGAATTGGTTGAGCCATGAAAATGTTAAAGAAGTTGTGATGATCTTTTCACTTCGATCTTAATTTACTTTCAATCTCACCAATTGATTTGTTAAAATATGTTTCATTTTACAAATAAAGTGAAGATTTCATCCATAATTTAGGGAGTTCAAAGCCCTTGGAAATTTGATGCAAATAAATAGGGAAATAAAATTATCGGGCATAGAATTGAAGATTTTTGAGTGACAGGCTAAAATCTCCAATTCGGTCCAATCGTTTGGGTGGGGAAGTTTAGATGTTAGCCTTCAAGCAAGATGAACGTGGGAACTCTGAAGTGAGAGCCGATATTCTCCCAGCCTAGCTACAAATTTAGTAAACAAGCATAGGATTAGTCAATGTTCTTTAAGCTTGGAGCAAAGGGTAAAGAATATGTATGCTCCTATTTGGCACAATACAATTTGAACTGATTCACTTTATTCATTCACTATAATTTATTGACAAGGAGAAGGATGTTTTCTTATATATTGAAATTCACATTAAAAACTTTATTTGTAGAATTAGTAATTTAAGAGTTATTAAAATTACATATTTATTTCAACTGTCTATTAGTGACAGATAAGAAATTTGAATTATATTATTGTAATTAAGTATTGATTTTCTAAAATCTTAGTTCGTAATTCTAATATTACTTTTTGTGGGATTGATATCCATGACTCCATTAGAGCCCAATATTACTTGAGCGATACATATACTTACGTTGATAAGTGTGACTTTGTCATTATTGAATATTATATATATACATCTTTATCGAATCTATAACTGTTGTTACTTTTTTGGTGCCGTTGCTAAGGAATTAAATCTTTAGCAGCAGTATTAAATACTTGTATTTTTAAGCATATATATAGTCGTTGTCAGGTTTTTGGCACCGTTGTCGCGAATAAACATGAATCATAATTAGAGTAACGGACAAATTATGACTATTTGAAAATTTTTAGTTGAATTGCAAGTTATTTTCATATTTAGTTATCTTTTTCTGTGTATTCATTTCAAATTGCATGCGTAAATTCGGACCTAAAAATCTTATACCCTATGATTCAGAATTAGAACGCACTGTTAGAAAAATTAAAAGACTGAGAAGAGAACCTAGAAATTCTAACACAATGGAAAACAACGTGAACAATCAAGGAATAGAAAATGAACACCAACCTAGATACCTACGAGATTATGCAAATCCTACAGCATATGAAATTCACTTATCTATTCAAAATCCTAATGTAGCTGCTAATTCTTTTGAGCTTAAACTTGTTATTATCCAAATGGTACAAAACAATCAATTCAGAGGTACACCAATTGAAGATCCTAATTTACACCTCACTAGTTTTTTAGAACTGTGTACTACCTTTAAATATTTCAGAGTTTCAAACGATGTTGTTAGGCTGAGAATTTTTCCTTTTTTCACTTAGGGATAAGGCTAAAATGTGGTTAAATTTGTTAGCACCTGAATATATTAAAACTTGGGGAGAACTTTCATAAAATTTTTATCCAAATATTTCTCTCCATCTAAAACTGCTAAACTTAGAATTGATATAACTTCGTTCTATCAGATTGATGGAGAGTTGATATATGAAGTTTGGGAGAGATTTAAAGATCTTCTTAGGATCTGCCCTCATCATTCGTTACTAGATTGGTTGATAATTCAAACTTTTTATAATTGATTAGTGGGATCACTGAGAACGCTTATAGATGTTGCGGCTGGTGGTTCTTTAATGTCAAAACATTTTGATGAGGCTTATTCGTTAGTAGAAGAGATGGCTACCAATAAAAAAAGTAGCTAGTATCCATGATTTTGATGCAATATCTATGTTAGCTTCGCAAATTGCTGCAATATCAAAGAAATTAGATCATTATGGAATGAATTATTCTCCAACACCTACTATGATGGAAGGGAATTCATCTGGGCAATTTGTTGATGTTCAACCTTCGTATGATACTTTAAATGTTATCAATAGACCCAAAAATCCTTATTCGAACTATTATATCCCAGGTTGGAATAATCATCCAAATTTTAATTGGAATAAAAATTTTTCTACAAAGCAACAATGGGCGAACAACTCAGTGAACCCAATAGGAAATTCATCCAACCCAGGAAATGTTAATTACAGACCTTCTTATCTTCCAGGATTTAACAGTAACACTCAAATAAAAGAAAAGAAGTTGTCTATGGAAGAGATGATATTAAACATGGGTCAATAATTGCAGAATCAAAGGAATCAATTACAAATTCAAGGAAATCAGTTACAAAATCAAGGAACTGTTATTAAGAATATTGAAAATCAATTATGGAATATCGCTACTGCGCTTAGTAACCAAAAATATTATGAACTTTTCCTAGTACTGTGGAACCAAATCCTAAAGATCGAGGAAAAGAACAAAAAAAAACAATACAATTACAAAGTGGAAAAGAATTGGAAACAAGAGTACAGAAACAAATAAAAACTGAAAAAGAGAAAGTGGATATAGAAAAAGAAAAGGATCATGAATTCCCATATTTAGAATATCCACTTACACCAATGAATATTACTGTGGAGAAACCTCCACCACCGTTTCCTCAAAGATTGAAGCAACATAAACAAAATAAATAATTTTCTAAGTTTTTAGAAATTCTTAAGAAATTAACGATAAATATTTCCTTCATAGAAGCTTTAGAACAAATGCCCAATTATGTGAAATTTATGAAAGATATTCTGAACAAGAAAAGGAAGTTCACTGATAATGAAATTGTTGCACTTAGCGAAATGTGTAGTGAAATTATTCAGAAAAAGCTTCCTAAAAAATTAAAAGATCCTAGTAGTTTTACTATACCATGTGCTATCGGTGAAAAATTTTTATGGAAGAGCTTTATGTGATTTGGGAGCCAGCATTAATCTTATACCTCTATCAATTTTTAGAATTTTATAGAAGAGCTTTATGTGATTTGGGAGCTAGCATTAATCTTATGCCTCTATCAATTTTTAAAAGGATTAGAGCTTTATGTGATTTGGGAGCCAGCATTAATCTTATGCCTCTATCAATTTTCAAAAGATTAGATTGGAGAAGTCTCACCTACTTTTGTAACTCTACAGTTAGCGGATCGTTCAGTTACATATCCTAAAGGAGTTATAGAAGAATGGAAGAGCTTTATGTGATTTGGGAGACAGCATTAATCTTATGCCTCTATCAATTTTCAAAAGATTAGGATTAAGACGGCATTAATCTTATGCCTCTATCAATTTTCAAAAGATTAGGATTAGGAGAAGTCTCACCTACTGAGTCAGCATTAATCTTATGCCTCTATCAATTTTCAAAAGATTAGGATTAGAAGAAGTCTCACGTACTTTTGTTATTCTTATGCCTCTATCAATTTTCAAAAGATTAGGATTAGGAGAAGTCTCACCTACTTCTGTAATTCTTCAGTTAGCGGATCGTTCAGTTACATATCCTAAGGGAGTTATAGAAGATGTGTTAGTAAGACTACAGTTAGCAGATCGTTCAGTTACATATCCTAAGGGAGTTATAGAAGATGTGTTAGTAAATAAATCTTATGTCTCTATCAATTTTCAAAACATTAGGATTAGGAGAAGTCTCACCTACTTCTGTAACTCTTTAGTTAGATCAATTTTCAAAAGATTAGGATTAGGAGAAGTCTCACCTACTTCTTTAACTCTTCAGTTAGAATCAATTTTCAAAAAATTAGGATTAGGAGAAGTCTCACCTACTTCTATAACTCTTCAGTTAGCGTATCAATTTTCAAATGATTAGGATTAGGAGAAGTCTCACCTACTTCTGTAACTCTTCAGTTAGCAAATCGTTCAGTTACATATCCTAAGGGAGTTATAGAAGATGTGTTAGTAAAAGTGGACAAATTTATAAGTTACTTATCCTAAGGGAATTATAGAAGATGTGTTAGTAAAAGTTGATAAATTTATCTTTCCTGTGGATTTCATTCTTTTAGATATAGAGGAAGATAAAGAAATACCTATCATTTTAGGGAGATCATTTTTAGTTACTGGCAAAGCTACGATAGATGTTCAAAAAGGAGAATTAACAGAGAGAGCTAAAGATCAAGAAGTGACTTTTAACATTGTGAAATCTATGAAATACCCTATTGTTGAAAGAAAAAAATGAATAATTTCGCATGGAAATTAGTGAACATATATTGAATGAGCATTTTTAAAAACATTTTGAAGATAAAGAACAATTTGAAGATAGTGATGAAGTTATTTTGGATGAAATAGAAAATGAAGAATTTGATTATGTTCAGGAAAGAATTGAAATGTTGGATATTATAGAAAATGCTGAGAAGAATCTAATTCTGTCAATTATAAAACCTCCTAAACTTGAGTTGAAAATATTGCCTAACCACTTGAAGTATGTGTTTCTGGGAGACTCATCTACATTACCTGTTATTATATATTCAGAATTAAATGATTTGCAAGAGCAAAGACAGTTGGATACATCAAAAAGAAATAAATAAGCTTTTAGTTAGACCTTAGCTGATATTAAGGGAATTAATCGTTCGATATGTATGCATAGAATTATACTAGATGAACAATATAAACCAAGAGTTGATCCATAAAGAAGATTAAACCCAATGATGAAAGAAGTAATTAAGAAGGAAATTTTGAAGTGGTTAGACACTCGAATTGTATATCATATTTTAGAGAGTTCTTGGGTCAGTCCAATTCATTGTTTTCCTAAGAAAGGAGGAGTGACTGTTGAAAAAAAAGAGAATAATGAATTAATACTTATCAGACAAGTCACTAAGTGGTGCATTTGCTTTGATTATAGAAAATTAAACACTTCCACTGGAAAAGATCACTTCGCTTTACATATTTGCATTGATTATAGAAAATTAAACACTGCCACCAGGAAAGATCACTTCCCTTTCCCTTTCTTAGACCAAATAGTAATAGACTTGCTGGGCACAAATATTTTTGCTTTTTAGATGGATATACCGGTTACCACCAAATTTCTATTGCTCCTGATATAGACTTGCTGGGCACAAATATTTTTATTTTTTAGATGGATATACCGGTTACCATCAAATTTTTATTGTAGACTTGTTGGGCACAAATATTTTTGCTTTTTAGATGGATATACCGGTTACCATCAAATTCCAATTGCTCATTGCTGGGCACAAATATTTTTGTTTTTTAGATGGATATACTGGTTACCATCAAATTCCTATTTCTATTGAGGATCAAGAAAAGACAATACTTACTAGTCCTTTTGGAGCTTTTTCTTTTCAAAGAATTCCTTTCAAACTAATGCACCTGCAATATTCCAGAGATGTATGATGTCTATATTTAGTAAGTTAATTGATGATGTATTAGAAGTATTTATGGATGATTTCTCTGTATTTGGAACATCATTTGATGCATGCTTATATTATCTTGAAAAAGTTTTGAAGTTATGTGAAAGAACTAATTTAGTTCTAAATTGGGAGAAATGTCAATTTATGGTTGCAGGAGGAATTATGTTAGGGCATAAAATTTTGAAAAATGGTATGGAAGCAGACCCTGCAAAAATTCAAGTTATATCTAAACTAACACCTCCTACTAATGTAAGAGAGGTTAGGAGTTTTCTTGGTATTGTTCATTTTTACATGCGTTTTATTAAAGATTTTTTCAAAAATTACTAAACCTCTATGCCAACTTTTAGAAAAGGATAAGAAATTTGAATTTACTGAAGCAAAAATTACTAAACCTCTATGCTAACTTTTAGAAAAGGACAAGAAATTTGAATTTACTGAAAACTGTTTAAATGACTTTTAGTTATTAAAGGAAAAATTAATCACAGTCCTTATTATAGTTTCACCTAACTAGGAGAAACCATTTGAACTGATGTGTGATGCTTGTGATAATGCTATTGGAACTATTCTTGGACAAAGGTATGAAAATATTTTAAAGTTATATACTATGATAGTAAAACTCTTAATGATGCTCAAATTCATTATAATGTTACGGAAAAAGAGTTACCGACCGTTGTGTATGCTTTAGATAAATTTATATCATATTTAATTAGGACTAAATGTGTTGTGCACCTTGATCACTCTGTTATTAAATATTTAATGCAAAAGAAGGATGCCAAACCAAGGTTAATTAGATAGATACTTTTGATGAAAGAATTTGATCTTGTGGTTATTGATAGAAAGAGAAGTGATAATCAAATTGCTGATTATTTGTCGAGATTAGAAAATCATGAATTATCTGACACCGACAATGAAATTACATACAGTTTCCCCGATGAACAACTTTATAATATTAATGAGTGGAAAGTACCATGGTATGCTGATATTGTTAATTATAATGTAAGTGGTATTTTGCCACCTATACTGACATTGTAACAACAAAGAAAATTCATTCATGATGCGAAAAGCATATTTTTGCGATGAGCCTTATTTATATAAACAATGTAAAGATCTTATTATGAGGAGATGTGTACCTTATGAAGAAACTGATCTAATCATTCAGAAATGTCATGATTCTAAATTTGGAGGACATTTTGGGATTGATAAAACTGCTTATAAAATTTTACAAGCTAGATTTTATTGGCCTACAATCTTTAGAGATGTTTATAGATACAAAAAAAACTAAGATCAATGCCAATGAGTAGGCAATATATTTAGAAGAAATGAAATGCCTCTGAATTTCATGTTAGAAGTTGAGATTTTTGATGTTTGGGGATTAGATTTCATGGGACCATTTATTTCTTCATTTGAGAACTTATATATATTAATTGTAGTAGACCATGTTTCGAAGTAGATTGAAGCACAAGATTTACCTTGTTGTCATGCTAAAAGTGTTTCAAGATTTCTAATGAAAAATAATTTCACTAGATACGGAATGCTGAGAATGATCATCATTGATGGAGGATTCCATTTTAGCAATAAATACATTCAGAGATTGGGAGAAAATTTTTATATTATTCATAGAATCTCTACTGCCTATCACTCTCAAATAAGTGGGTTAGCTGAAGTTTCTAATAAGGAGATTAAAGAAATACTTGAAAAGACTGTAAACTCTAGTAGAGTAGATTGGTCCAATAGACTGGATACCACATTATGGGCTTACAGGACTGCTTATAAAAATCCTATTAGAATGACTCCTTACAAGCTGATTTTTTGAAATACTTGTCACTTACTAGTAGAATTGGAACATAAAGCATATTGGGCAATTAAAAAATTCAATTATAACTTGAAGGATGCTCGTGAGAAAAGATTGTTACAATTAAATGAATTGGAAGAATTAAGAAATGAATCTTATGATAACAACATAATTTATAAGGAGAAACAAAAGTTATGGCATGATCAGAAGATTAACCAAAAGAACTTTGGACCAGGACAAGATGTTTTGCTTTACAATACAAGGCTGAATTTATTCCCTAGGAAATTGAAGTCTCATTGGTTAGGACCATTTACTGTGACTCAAGTTTATACTTATGGAGATGTTGAAATTGAAGATCAAAAGACTACAAATAGATTTAAAGTAAATAGACATAGATTAAAATCATATTTTTAGGGTAAAATAGTATTTTAAAGAGGTTTTAATGATTAGTCAACCTGAATAATACCTGAATAGGTCGGGCTGACGATGCTAAACCAAGCGCTTTATGGGAGGCGACCCATAGTTATCTTTATTTTTATTGTGATTATAATAGTTTTCTTTGAAATTAGCATTAGTTTGTGGTAGTATTGAACTCTAATGCTCTTATTTACCCTTAAATCATCATAAAAATTGGATCCATAAAGAAAAATTGGAACGCATTCAGACCAAAGAAAAATTGTGCAATTTTTGCCTTGGGCACCGACAGCACCATCGATGCCGCCAACAGTGGGTTTTTTCTTGAGATTCCAGGCAATTAAATTCTAAACACCTGCTGATGGCATCCTCGACACCAACGATGAAGAGACCGGAGGGATGGCAGTTTCTAGAGTTTGAATGGGTGGCTTTTGGCTATTTTTGGCGGGAGCTACTCCTTTTAAACTTCCAATTTTGATTCCTAAGTTCATATTTCCTCAAAAACGAAGTAAAAATCCACTAAATTCATCCCTATGGCATCCAATTCCCCTAAAAACCATTAAATCCGAGTGTTCAACTGGAGAAAGTTCATTAGTGCGGAAGCGCAGCAATTCTTCAACAAGGTACTGGAGAAGAAGAGATTAATCAAGGAACGAGGATTGAACAATCCATCGATGACAATTGAAGAAATGATTTTGTGGTGAAGATGGGTTGTGCTGTGCTACATACCACCGGCGTAGTTATTCCTGTGGTGAAAGAATTTTATGCTAATTTGCATGGAATCAACCAGGGAGTTGTCTATGTGTGAGGTAGATGGATACCTTTGACTCTTGCATGGATCAATGATTTATATATGATTGAAAGTGTTCATGTCTTCCATTATTCTAATTTTGTCCCAAAAAGAAACCTGATGACTGAAATTTATGAAAATTTCACGGATGAAACTGAAGATTGTGAAATATGAGAAAATGGGTATGTTAGTTTTTCTTCGACACTGCTAAATCTCATTTCTAAACACTGACACTTCTTCATTTCTATAAAATTGTTACCAACGATGAGGATCGATAAATTTTCTATGGAAAGTGTTATTTTTAATTACTACATGCAAATGGGACTTCCGATCAATATTGGATCTATAATTGTGAAGTCTATTTTGGGCCTGATCATTCATGGATCGACTTATGGGCTTGGACATCCTTAAAAAATTTTCTTACTTTGCAGTTAGTTCCAAGTATCGTCTGAAAATTATGAAAAGGTACTTCTACGTTGGAAGCCTTTGGACCCAACTGAGAGATTCCCAGCCAATGAAGATGAAAATGATATGACTATTATGGTGGATCAATCATCTCTGAATTCACTGCCTATTCAACCTTTAGTTCCACACAAAACACTGGTGATCCTGCACAGAATCAAGAAATTAGAGAAAGAGGTACGAAATGTAATGAATGCAATTAAAAATATCTCTGATTTCTTCGATCATATAGCTAGAAGATGAAATAACATTTTGATCACTCTGGAGATATCGAAGGAAGTTTGATAAGGTTGATGAGAATAATTAAATTGATAGAAGAGGACTCCACTGAAGAATGTCCATACCGACCCTTCTATAACCTCTTTATTCATTGCAATCAATGAGTGATTTCAGAGGAGAATCTAGCACTAAATCTAAAGAATAGTAGATTTACATTGCTACCTGTCTGTCTTTGTGTGTAATTTTATTTGAACTTTGCATTTTCTTTGCATTAGAATTATGCTTTTAGATCTCTATATAGTTGAGACAGAGCATAAAACGTTTGCTTTCAGTGTTTTGAGTGTTATGGCTTGGATTGTGACACTGAATTGATGTATTAAGGTTGAGAAAATACCAAAATTAGGTGTGTTGTGTAACGTATATTGTAACCCTTGAAATTTATATATAATTGTGATGTTTTAGGTTGTGAAAGTTTATTTGTGTTAGTACATCATTTAATCACTTAAAATTATGTCTATAGTGTTTGAACGGATGTTGTTGAGACTTCAAGTTCATCAAAATCGCAAAAATTTGGAAATTGAACAAATTCAATAAAGCCCACCGACAGCTCCCTCGATGCCGCTGATGACGAACTTTTCTCAAGACTTAGGATATTAATTTTCTAGAGCTCGCTAACAATGTCGACGGCCCTGCCAACGGCAAGATCTCAAAAAAACACATTTAACAGCGATTTTGACCAGTCAACCGCCACTATTCATCATCCCCTTCCTCTAAAAAATGTAATTTTTGACCTAGGGCTTGGGAGATCTTGGATTTGGGGTTAATTTCAAGGCATTTAAACACTGAATTTGATCATCTCTTAGTAAGAGCTTCACTCCAAACTAAACATATTTAATTTTCACCATGAGTTCCTTCGACCTTAAGGAGATCCAAAAAATTTAAGAATGTAAAGAAAATATTGGGAAGAAATTCATGGAATTTAGTTTTGAAGTCTTAGAATTGCTCTTGGAAGCCATTATTTGTATATTTGAAGTATATTTTGGAATTTTTCTATAATTTTGATTAGATTGAAATGGATCCACGAAAAAAGAGGTGACTTGAGTTTGATGAGTCTCGGTTCATCAATGTGAAGGCTCAATCGAGGTTTACTTCAGTATTTGAAGGAAAGAAGTGTATACAAGATCGAGTTTTTGAGAGTCTGGGAGGAGAAATTGAATGAGTTATTACCGAGTGTAGGTGGGAAAACTTGTCTTACATCACCAATAAAGTTGTTCCAAATATTGTAAAGCAATTTTATGTTAACGTGTTCTATTCTGAGGATAGAATCATTCAAGTGCGGGGATTTCCTTTTGAATTTAATGCCGCCCGCATTAACACCTTTTATGAAGTCCCATAGTCTTATAGCTGTCATTATGAAACTTTCAGTACTATGGAAGGCCCACTGAATGATGTGGTCAAATTTTTTCATTGATGAGAAAGGAAAGTGGAAGATAAAGCAATGAGAACGAGTAAATTTTTATGCTTCCATGTTGAATGTCACATCTAAAGTGTGACACTATTTTATTTCCTCTACTCTGTTATCGAGTTATCACCATAGTGAGGTAACTAGAAATAAAGCTAATCTAAATTTCTGTATTCAAAAAAATAAAGATATAAATGTGGGGAGAATCATTTTTAAGAATATTGACTATGGCAAAGAGTGAAACAAGTGGAGGTCTAGGACATCCTGGCCTTATTTTTGCACTATGCCAACTTTCTGGAGTGGAAGCTGGAGATGATGAGGAATGGGTTTACCCTATAAAACCTATTAGTAAATTTAATTTAAAAACATATGAATCCCAGAAAAAATGGAAAACTGGGAGTAGGAGTCAAGAACCTTCTACTAGTAAAGATGTCCCCTCTACTAGTTATGACCTTCCTTTTGCTAGCTCCCGTACCCTGACTGATTTGATGAATGAGTTGTCATTGCAGTGAAAGAGTATAGAGTTAATAAATGAAAAGATTGGAGGTTTATAACGTCGACATGATTATGATAGTGAGTACCTACAGAGTCATTTTGAGTTTGAGATAACATATTATGAAGCTCAGGCACGACACTATAGAGGTGAGCCAGATGTTACTTTTCCTAAATGCCTCTAATATACTCAGTATCAACCCAATCCACCTGCTGACCAAGGAGACGAAGATATAGTTTGGGATTTTGATATTTGAATTTAATTGATGTACTTTTACTTTTATGTTTGTAATTTTTGTAATAGAAACAAATGTTTGTTTGTACTTTTATTTTTATTGTTGTAATTGGATAATTTTTAATTATTGTTTTAAATGTTTATAGATAAAATTTTCATGTGTAGTACAATGGATGTTGATTAGTACTTTGTGAATTGTAATATAATGTGATTTTTATTTTGCATCTAAATTGTAATTGTCTTTTGTTAAGTATTGTGGATGTGTTAGTGAAATATTGTGTTTGTGTAATGTTTAGTTTTGTACTTATTTCAAAATTTCATTTCCCAACAATTTCTCTAATGATTTAAATGTATAGAAAGCTCGTAATGTTACAGACCAAGTGAAGTAGAAATTTTGAGAAGGACTGCAAAGATTTTAGACTGATGAAAATGCCTAAAATACTGAGGTATGATTTAAATTTAGAATTTTTCTTTCCACCTGTATCATTTCATATTGAAAAATTTAAGTTTTGGGGAGCGAAGATAAAGATTAACTATTAAATGTTCTCATTTTAAATATTTTGAAAAATTATTAATATGACTTTATGTAGTGAATTTAATTCAGGTAACTATATTTTGTAGATAATTGAATATTATGGTAGATTTAAAGGAATATTTTTGTAATGAAAATTAATTTTGTAGATTAAGATATTTAGTATAAGAGAATAAGACTATAGTTAACTATTTAAAGTAAAGGAAATTATATTTTGAAGTGTTAAGAATCTGGAAATTTTGTTGAGAATAAAAGATTGGGGCTCAATAAAAAAACTATGAAATATTTATAAGGTAAAGGAATGTTGAGTTTCAAATTTAGGGAAAGAAAAGTGAAGTTCAAAATTATTAAGGCTATCCAGATATATTTCAAATTTAGGGAAAGAAAGGTGATGTTCAAAATCATTAAAGGCTATCCAGATATAGTAATCTTGGGATTCAATGATGTGAAAGCTATGAAATATTTATAAGGTAAAGGAATGCTTTGAGTTTCAATCTCAATGATGTAAAAACTATGAATATTTATAAGGTAAAGGAATGCTTTGAGTTTCAAATTTAGTTCATTTGAGAAGAAAAGATTGAGGCTCAATGATGTAAAAGCTATGAAATATTTATAAGATAATGAAATGTTTTGAGTTTCAAATTTAGGAAAAGAAAAGTGAAGTTCAAAATCATTAAAGGCTATCCAGATATAGTAATCCTCACTTGAAAATAAAAACTATGAAATGTTTATAAGGTAAAGGAATGCTTTGAGTTTCAAATTTAGGGAAAGAAAGGCGAGATTATTAAAGGCTATCCAGATATAGTAATCTTCACTTGAAAAAGAAAAAGAAAGGATTGACAGCAATCTTATTAAAGGCTATCCAGATATAGTAATCTTCACTTGAAAAAGAAAAAGAAAGGATTGACAATATAAAGGCTATCCAGATATAGTAATCCTCACTTGAAAAAGGAAAAAGAAAGGATTGACAACAAACCCTGAAAGGCTATCCAGATATAGTAATCCTCACTTGAAAAAGGAAAAAGAAAGGATTGACAACAATTAGCTATCCAGATATGTAATCTCTCATTAAGGAAAAAGAAAGGATTGACAACAATCCCTAAAAAGAAAAGAAAAATATATAGGATTGAAAACAAAAGAAATGGGATGTTCAAAATCATTAAAGGCTATCCAGATATAGTAATCCTCACTTAAAAAAGGAAAAGAAAGGGATTGACAACAATCCCTGAAAAGAAAAGAAAAATATATAGGATTGAAAGCAATCCAAATGAAAAAGAAAAAAGAAAAGAAAGAAAAATATGAACATGAGGAGAAGCTTGAGGAGAGGTCTAATCAAAATCTGGCTTCACTGGAACTACCTAAAGGAAAAATCTAAATACATTCCTGAACTTATATTTATGGATTACATTTTTTATTAGTAGTGTTCTCATGAAGTTCCTATCATTTGAATATTCTAAGCAACTTAATATTACAACATGTAGTCATTCTTGAAATTAATAGAAGACTACAACTGTTAAACTTGATGACTGGATAACCTTGTAGCTACAGAGTTAATTTAATTACTTGAATTTTTTCTGAAAATCTCACTATGATATTTATCTAAATAAAACTTATAGTATTTCTGAATTAAAACTTTACTACAATATATGATAGCTTTTATATAGTACTAAATCTACTTGAGGACAAGTAATAGTTAAGTTTTGGGGATTTTGAGCAAAGAAAAATATGTTGAGATTTTCATACATACTTTACAATATTTTTTATGTTATTGCACTTTTAAAAAAGGTATTTTTGATGTTTTGTTGCAAGAATGATGAATTAGGGTCATTGGAGAAAAAAGATGCAAAAATGAGTGAATTTGGAGCGAAAAGGACCAAAATGAGAAGATTTGAACTAGGACGCCGACGGCTATAATTTCCCGAGACCCCATGTTAAATAATTTAAAAGGCCCGCCAACGACGCCCTTGAGGTCGCCGACAGCGAGATCGGCGGTTATGTCCAGAAGTGCATTAAATGGGGACGATTTTTTTAGGGATGCTAGCTAACTCTTGGGAAAACTCTTCTACATCTTTAAAAGAAGATTTTGGCCGAAAATCAATGGAAGAGGGGATAGAGGTCCTAGAGGTTAGAAAGGTTCCAGTAGTGTGTAGAGAGTTTACTTTAGAGTCGAATTGTGAGCAATTCTTCGAGAGATTGAAAGAGAGGAAGGAAAGTTAGAGATTTATTCCTCCTTGCCAATTCAAACAATAATTATGTGTGCTTTCAAGATAGGAAGAGATTCAGAGGACCTTCGAGAAGTTTGCTTCAGGAGGAATCAAAGATAAGTTTTATTCACTTATTGTAGTTTGTATGACTTTGCTCTTACATATGAATTCTGAGTTTTGTTGTGTCTTCCCTATGAAATCTGAGTAGTTTTCTCTATATTTCTCCTTGTCTTGATATTTGTGAAAGGGTGATTTGAATTGGTTGAGCCATGAAAATATTAAAGAAGTTGTGATGATCTTTTCACTTCGATCTTAATTTACTTTCAATCTAGCCAATTGATTTGTTAAAATATGTTGAGTTTTACAGCTAAAGTGAAGATTACATCTAAGATTTAGGGAGGTCAAAGCCCTTGGAAATTGGGTGCAAATAAATAGGAAAATAAAATTATCGGGCGTAGAATTTAAGATTTTAGAGTGACAGACTGAAATCTTCAATTCAGTCCTATTATTTGGGTGTTGAAGGGTAGATGTTAGCCCTCAGCCGAGGGGAACGTGGGAGCCCCGAAGTGAGAGTCTGTATCCTCCCAGCCTAGCCGCAGATTTATTAAATAAGCATAGGATTAGTCAATATTCTTTATGCCTGGACCAAAGGGTAAGGAATAGGTATGCTCCTATTTGGCACAATATAATTTAAACTGATTCACTTTATTCATTCACTATAATTTCTTGTTAAG
Source organism: Phalaenopsis hybrid cultivar (assembly GCA_002079205.1). Classification (NCBI taxonomy): domain Eukaryota; kingdom Viridiplantae; phylum Streptophyta; class Magnoliopsida; order Asparagales; family Orchidaceae; genus Phalaenopsis; species Phalaenopsis hybrid cultivar. Next base: position 218,158 of record JXCR01143772.1, on the reverse strand, counting down.
GAGAAGGATGCTTTCTTATATATTGAATTTCTAATTAAAAATTTTATCAGTAGAATTAATAATTCAAGAGTTATTAAAATTACATATTTATTTTAATTGCCTATTAGTGACAGATAAACAATTTGAATTATATTGTTGTGATTAAGTATTAATTTTCTAAAATCTTAGTTTGTAATTCTAATATTACTCCCTGTGGGATCGATATTTAGGACTCCATTAGAGCCCTATATTACTTGAGTGATACGTATACTTGCATTGATAAGTGTGACTTTACCATTATTGAATATTATATATATACATCTTTATCGAATCTATAACCTTTGTTAGGTTTTTGGTGTCGTTGCTGAGGAATTAAATCTTTTAGCAGCAGTATTATATACTTGTATTTTTAAACATATATAAAGTCACATTCAATGCTATATAAATTGCAGTTGAAAAGCAAAGTTATCTAACTAAGAACAAAACTTGTAAAAGTAAAATTATGAAAACTAAACAAAGTTTTTGTTTTAAAGGAAAGTTCAAATTTAAGAAAGCATCGTTACCCTTTATAATGAGTAAACAATTTGTGAAGAAACTGAAATCATTTGAAAATATATATATAAACTATTTTGTGCAAATAGGAGCAATCATATTCTTTACCCTCTTCTGAGTGTTATAATGAACACTGACTAATCTAGATTTAGCTCCTTAATTTTGTGGTTAGGATGGAAGGATACCGACCGCCACTCTAGAGCTCCCATTACTCCCTCACCTAAGGACTAACAATCTTGTATCAGTTTCCATTCAACTGAACCAAATTGGGGAATTAAATCTGTTACCTTAAAATCTTTAATTCTACATCCAACAAACTATATTTCCCTATTTATTTGCACTAAATCCCATGGATGACATACTCTCCCATCCAATCAAATGTGATTCTCCCTATGTTGTAGAAATCATATCCCTTTTCAGAATATATTTCACTCAACAAGTTTTAACATTTTGATTGGCTAGATCGAAAGTTAATGAAGATCGAAGTTCAAATCATCATAATATATTAACATTTAAAACCATAGAAAACAAAATAATATTTTAAAAAAACCATATCTCAAAGTAAGGAGAAGGATAAAGAAGACTACTCAGAAATCATGAGAAGGATATGATGAAACACAGATTTCATATATAAAACAAGTTTAAAAAACAAAAGAAATAAAAATACATCTTATCTCACAATCCTTCCTAAGTAAATCCATAGAAATTCTCTCCAAGCCATTACCTCTTTACAATCCCACTCAATTCTCTCTTAGAAGTGTAAGGAGGAAGAAATTTCTAGAAGAAAATCTAACTTTCAAAATGAAACTCTCACTTTCCCTCTCCTCTTACAACCCTAGAAGAAAATCTCATCTTCTATCCTCTTGTCTCTCGCACCAAGTCTCTCTCTCTCTCTCTTTCTTTCTCGTCCCCCTTTAGACTCTACGAAGTCTTCTTCTTTATTGTAGGCTGCGTCCTTTGAAAAGAATTCCATTCCCTCTAAATGTTAACTCTTTTGAATTCAAAAGATGTGTCATTTGATCTAAGAGAGATATCCCTTCATAAAAGAACTTTCCAAACTATCTAGATACATTGAATTACTCCAATAAGTGTGTAGAACAAGTGTCCCTTTGAAAATTTATGCAAAATTCCTCTCAAATAGCCTTAATTTGCAAAAATTCATCTCTAGCATATCATGCACCAGTTCTCTATCAAACGGTGCATCATGCGCCGATCTAGCGCATCATAATCCAAAATCTGAAAATACACGGTTTTGCCTCCAAATTTCGTCCTTTTTGCCATTTTTGCTCTAAATACCTAAAAATGATAAACTTGCAAAAAAACATAAAAAATAACTTCTTTAAAGTGCAATATCACAAAAAGTAAGCATAAAATATGTACTTAAAATAGAATATTATTTTGGTGTATCAAAATCCCCCAAACATAAATGTTACTTATCCTCAAGTGACACTTTTACTACATAAAAGCATTTGAATTAAGATAGAGATTAACTTATAACTCTTATACTTTTTTTTAATAAATAGAATATTAAAATTTAAGAAAAACCTTTAATAACTTAGATTTAAATTCTAGGACTACGAATATTTAGTAATCAAATTTAAGATTCATGAATCTCTATTTATTTCAAGAAGAATTGTAATTTGTCATATTAAGAACATTTAGAACATTCATATGAAAAAGAACTTCATGAAAACCTTACTAGGAATGTTACTAATGCTCCAATATAAGTTTAAAAAATGTAATAAAGCTCCTTCCTTAAGTTGATTCAAGTGAAGTCAGTTTTTGATTATGCATCTCCTCAAGCTTCTCGACACTTATTTTTCTTTTCTTTTAGGATCTTTTCAATCCTTTCTTTTCTTTTTCTTTTTATTTTTCTTTTTCTATGTGAGGATTACTATATCTGGATAGCCTTTAATAATTTTTAACTTCACTATTCTCTTCTTAAAGCCAAAACTCCATACCTTTCTTCACTTTATAAATTTATATTAGTTTATGATTTTTCATAAAGTCTCATTCTTCTCTTCTTACATGAAACTCTAAAATTCTTAACACTTGAAAAATACACTTTTCTTTACTTTAAATAAAAAAAATATAGTCTTATCCTATCATGCATACAAATCATTCTGCAATTAAGTGCTTAATGAAAAAGAAGGATACTAAACCGAGACTTATAAGATGGATTCTTCTTTTAAAACTATTTGATTTTAAAATAGCTGATCAAAAGGGAACTGAAAATCAAAATTCTAATCATTTGTCCAGGCTTGAATTAGAAAAACCACTCTATTTTGAAAAAGAAATTAATGAACATTTTTTAGATGAAATATTGTTCACTATAAATGAGTGGCGTGTTTCGTGGTATGCCGACATTGTATCCTATGGAATGACATACCAACAAATGAGGAAATTTATTTTTGAAGCTAAGACTTATTTTTGAGATGACCCATATTTATATAAATAAGGAAAGGATATGATCATTCAAAGATATGAACCATTAGAAGAAACTTATGAAATTATCCAAAAATGCCATAATTCTAATTTTGGGGGAAATTTTGGTGTTGATAAAACAACATACAAAATTCTACATTCTGGATTTTATATGCCTAAAATTTTAGAGATGTTAATTCTTATATCAAAGCTTGTGATAAATGTCAAAGAGTAAGCAATATTTCTAGAAGAAATAAGATGCCCCTTAACTATATACTAGAAGTTGAAATATTCGATGTTTTGGATTTAGATTTCATGCGACCATTTATAACATCTTTTGGAAATTTATATATTCTGTTAGCAGTTGACTATGTATCCAAATGGATAGAAGCTCTTGCTTTACCTTGATGTGATGCTCAAAGTGATGTAAAATTTTTGAAAACGAACATATTTTTTAGATTTGGGATGCCGAGAGTTATTATTACTGATGGGATCGATATAGCGATGCTCTGCATTAACGAAAATTAATTCAGGGCCGATGTTTCAAGAGACCAGGTGGAGAGGTAGAAGACCTGATAATCCACTAATAGTGGGAAAATTTTGTTGTTTCTCTGTCGTCGCAGAGATTTCTATTGTAAGTGAGTTTTCTGCAAATCTCCCAGAGGCTGAAGATGATCGAGTTATGGTTAGAGGGAAGTTGGTACCTTTTACTCTAAAGGTAATTAACTTTTTTTACCATTTACCACTGGAGACTTTATGTTTTTATGCAAATTATAGTCCTAGTGAAGCAGTGTTAGATGAGATTATTTCATATTTGACTTTTGGGAGAGCACTTTAGAAGATCACCAATGAGAGGAGAGTAAATTTCCCAACATTCAAAGTTATGTGCACTTTCGAAGGCTTGACACTATTTCATTTCTGCTCGTCTGCTTTCGACCAATCATCTCAGTGAAGTGACCGGAGAGAGAGAAACGTTGAATTACTGTATTCACGAGAGAAAGCCCATCAACATAAGGGCTTTGATCTATCACACTATCATCAGTTCAGTTGCTGCTGCTAATACTGCAGGTATTTGATTTGCTTCCTTGATATTTTCATTATACGAGCAGGCTGGAGTGAAGTATGATTGTTAGAAGGAAGTTTTGTTACCTAGAATGCCCATCACGAAGGTGAATGTGAAGACTTATTTTGAGCATTCAATTTTTGGCTGGAGAGGAGGATTCTACTAAAGTTATTGATTAGAGGCGTCTGCTACATCTACCTCTATTGCATCTTCATCATGACCAAATACTTCTCGTGCTTCTACATCTATAGGTGATACCAAGACTCAGGATGAGTTATTGCAGATGATGATGGACAATATCAATTTCACCACTGATAAGGTACAAAATCTAAAGCAGTTTGTAGATCATACTAATAGTTATAATAGAAGGAAGAGTGATTATGAAGAGCAATTCCACTTATCTTTAGAGAGTCGGAATAGAGTTGAACCAGGAGTGCAATTTCCTCCATATCCTCAATATCCTGATTATGAATTACAAAAAAATGGCTCAGTAGTGATTCTGAGGATGAAGAGTAGAGCTGAGAGATTCATTTTATGGTTGTAATATGATGTGAACTCTATGGTCTAAGCTTGGCACATTTGCATCTATATGTTGTTTTGGACTATGATTTATGTTTTGTTTTGAATTTTTATGTTCTATTGTTGTTGTGATTGTTGTGTTAGAGAGTATTTAATTTTTAAAATTTTAGGGAAGTAGCTGTTGTTTTGTGTTTAGTATTGTGATTTAGTTAGTTTAGAACTTAATTTAATTTCATATATATTACAAAGTAGAAAGTCTTGCTAGCTTAGATCATAAACTTGAACTTCAGAAACTACTGCCCTGTATTTTTCTTTTATCATGTTAGTGTGTTGTTTGTCTTTATACCCACTGTTTAAAAGACTATTGAATTTGTACATGTTAAAGTAAAATGAAAATATAGAAATTTTGATCAAAAATTAATTTAACTCTTGTCTTTAATTTTATACTTGTATAATTAGAATGTTAAAATTCCTGTTAGCATTTTATTTCAATTTTTATTTTCTGCCTATATAATTATCTGATTCCAAAGTGATTAATTTGTTAAAAATTTAAGTTTATGGGGCATGAAAAACATGAAAACCATTTTCAAAATTGGAATTTTGTTTGTTCTCAAATGTACCACAAGTGAATTTGATTTTGAAATAAAAATTGATTATGTATATGAATTTATATTAGAGAAGTAAAATTTGATTTTAGAAATGAGTAAAAAAAATTTAGTTAAAATTTTACGTAATGAAGAAAAACTTTAAGTTAAAAATTTTTAGAATAGAAAATGATTAATATAAGTGACTATCTTTAGTAAGAAAAATTGTACTTTTGAAAAAAATTAGATAATTTAGACTTTTATTTTTAATAATTAAATTTCTTTTATTAAAATGATTTTCAAAACTCTTATTGTATCTATAAGTAAAAGTTTTATATCAAGACTTTACTTTAGGAAAGGAGAAGTGTAATTCAAAATCATTAAAGGCCTATCGAGATATAGTAATCCTTGCCTAAAAAAGAAAAAGAAAAAGAAGAAGAAAAAGAGAAAGAAAAAGAAAAGAAAAAGAAAAAGAAAAGAAAATAAAAGAAAAAGAATTATAAGGGAGGAGAAGCTTGAGGATTAGTGCCTAATCAAAAATTGGTTCTACATTTGATTTTTTTAAAGTATAAGACTTGATAAAATCTTAAGCTTATAAATATAATTTAGTAAGTAAAAGTATTATTAATAATTTTTTTTTAAGTAGAGAAAATAAAAAAACTAAAATATAAATTTAGAGAACTTACAATATTTCTGAATTAGATAGAAGAAACTCATATTTTCATAGTTATTAACACTAAAAATTTTCAAACTTTTGGTCTCATTTACTACTTATTTTTTTCTAAATCGGACTACTATATTTCTAAATCTAAATTTTAGTAACTCCCAATGAAACTCATATACAAATCATACAAATTTGGTTTTTAAAGATTCAAGTGGCACTTTAGGACAAGTATGATTTTAAGTTTGGGGGATTTTGATACACCTAAAATATAGTATTTTTAGACATATTTTTATACATATTTTTCAGATATTGCGCTTTAATGGAAGGTATTTTTGTGTTTTTCTTACAGATACAAGTAAAAATTGAAAAAATGCTAAAAGGAGTGAAAAATGATCAAATTTGGAGCAAAAATGTGAAAAATTGTGCAAAAGAGTTTTGGCACCTAAGCACTAGATCCGGCAGCGAAATAGAGAAGGCCATGCCTAAATGTCGAGACCTCATACTTAAGCACCAGTGGCAATTACTAGACGAGTTAAATTGATTTTCATGAATTCGAAGTGGTTTTTGAGGCACCCATTGGCTTAATAGGTGGTTGTAACCACCATGGACAAAAATTATCATGAAATGATGCATCTTTTAGGCAAATATATTGAATCAAGACACATTTTGAAGAGATCCCAAGGAACCTCTTGAAAAACTATAAAAGATAGTAGAGAGGACTTAGAAAAGAGTCCTGAAAAAATCTACAAGTTTTGAAAGTTCTTTTCTGGGGAGTTAGTTTGGAGAGATTTTCACAAAACCACTTTTTATTTACTTTATCATTTTTGTTATTTTTTTGTAGTGATTGTAAAAGAGAAGAGATTCAAAGGAACTTCATGAGTTTGGTGGAGGGCTTGAGATAAGTGTTTATCTTTTTGTTTTAGACTACCTTTCCTTTTAATTAAGACTTGTTGTTGGTTTGACGATGGCTTCAACTTTTAAATTAAAGTGTGGTTTTATTTTCTCCATGGATTCTGAGTAGTTTTGTTTATCTTTCTTCTTAAAATGATAATTAATTAAGTTTTAGAAGGAAGTTGTGGAGAGTATTGATCTTTAATGTTGGAAGAAGTTGTGATGATTTAAATTCATGAACTTCATTTAATTCTTGATTTGGTCAATCCAGATGTTAAAATTTGTTGTGAGAACATGTAAGAACTGGGCTGGTATTTTCTCAGTCAACAATTGGAAAGAATCACATGAGGTTTTATGAATGAGAATGTGGTTCATATGATTGAGTGCAAATAAATAGGAAAATATTCATTGATGGGTGATGAGTTAGAGTACTTTAAAGTAACAGGTTAAATCCCCCAACTTAGTTTATTGATTTAGGTTCTGATACAAGAATGTTAACCCCCAGGTGGAGGGAATTGAGGGAACTCTAGAGTGATAGCTAGTATCTTCCCTTTCTAGCCAGTCTTCAAAACTATTCAAACTTCAAATTAGCTAATGTTCTTTATAGCATCTCTAGTAAGGGTAAAGAATATTATTACTCCTATTTGGTAAAACACAATTTGCATGCTTCCACAACAAAATTTCGATACTTATTACTGATTCACAATAAGAAGAAAGATATTTTTATTTTAAATACTTTACTTCTAAAAAAACTTTAGTTATCTTTTTAGTTGTTACTATTTCATTAAAATATCAATAAAATAAAAAATATTTAAAATTTAAATTCCTATAAAAATTGTTTTTAGTTCAAGTAATTCTTTTTTTAAAAATAGAAAAACTTTCTAAAAAGTGCATATAACATAATCTTCATTATGGTTTCAATATTGAGGTCCTAATCAAAAAGTCCTATATTACGTCATAACGATACGTACACTTGATTAGTATCCCAATATAAATATATATAAATTAAAGTTAAATTCTTGTTTTCTTCACGATCATGTTTTTGGTTTTGTTGCAAAATAAGGAATTATAAGTGAAAAATACCATCAGAACTATTGTTATAATGTGCATAAGCATTAAGTATCTAGGGATCAGCTGCCAATTCATTTAAGCTTAAACTTATTATTATCCAAATGGTTCAAAACAATCAGTTTTTGGGAACATCAACTGAAGATCCTTATTTGCACCTTGCTAATTTTCTAGCAATGTGTGCTACTTTTAAATATGATGGAGTGTCGAATGACAGTCAGAATTAGACTTTTTCCTTTTTCACGAAGGAATAAAGCTAAGATGTGGTTAAACTTGTTAGCAGCTAGATCTATCAGAACTTGCTGAGATTTATCACAAAATTTTTATCAAAATATTTCCCACCATAAAAAACTGCTAAGCTTAGAAATGATATTACATCTTTTTGTCAATTTGAGGGGGAGTGAATTTGTGAAGCCTGAGAAAGATTTAAAGATCTCTTTAGAAAGTGTCCACACCATGCCCTATCAGATTGGTTAATAATTAAAACTTTTTATAATGGATTGGTTGGATCTCTTAGATCAAAAATTTATTGTTGGTGGATCATTAATGTCAAAACCATTTGATGATGCATATTCACTAATCAAAGAGCTGGCTAATAATAATTTTCAATTGCCCTATGAAAGGGAAATCCAGAAAGACTAGCCAGTATTAAAGATTATGATGCAATATCTATGTTAGATGCATAAATAGTTATTATAATGAAGAAGATATAACAATATTGAATAAAATATTCTCAGACATCACCTGTGCTTAAGGAAAACTCATTAAGACAAATGATAGAATCTCAATCTTCTAATGAGACTTTAAATGCAATAAATAATCATTCAAATAATCCCTGTGATAATTATTATAATCTTTTTTGGATAATTCATCCAAATTCTTGTTGGAGTAATAATAATTCTAATGATGCAAATTTGCAATGAGGAAACAACACTTCGAAAAAATCCAACAATCAAGGAAATCCAACTTACAAAACATATTAACCTCCAAGTTTTAATAATTTGTAGAGTGAAGAAAAAAGGTTTTCATTGGAAGAATTAATATTGCAAATGGGAAGTTAAGTATAGAGTGAAGGAGCTGCAATTTGAAACAAGGAAAATCAATTGGGATGTATTGCTACCGCACTTAGCAATAGACCTATAGGAACGTTGACTAGTAATGTTGAACTAAATCTTAGAGATCAGGACAACCAACAAATTAAGGGTATTCAACTAAGAAGTGGAAAATAATTAGAAAATAGAGTTAGAAAAGAAGTGGATGTTGAATTTGAAAAAGATGAGGTCGAAAATGAAAAGTTTGCTGAAGATATTCATTTTGAGTCCTATTGTCTTATTAAACCAATGAAAATCATTATAGAAACACAACCACCTCTATTTTATCAAAGATTGAAGCAGAAAAATAGAGATAACCAATTTTCAAAATATTTAGAAACATTGAGGAAATTAACAATAAACATTTTATTTGTTGAAGCTTTGGAACAAATGCCTAGCTATGGGAAGTTTATGAAAGAAATACTCAATAAGAATAGGAAGTTTGTAGATAATGAGACTGTTGCACTCAGTGAAGAGTGTAGCAATATAATTAAGAAAAAGGTTCCTGTAAATCTTAAAGATCATGAAAGTTTTATAATTCCTTATGCTATTGGAGAAATTTTTTTTAGAAAAGCTTTATGTGATTTAGGAGACAGTATTAATCTAATGTCTTTATCAATTTTCATAAGGTTGGGTTTGCAAGATATTTCACTTACAACTATAACTCTTCAGTTATATGATCATTCGATTACCTATCCTAAAAGAGTTATAGAAGATGTTTTGGTAAAAGTTAATAAATTAGATGGGTACTTTTGATGCAAGAGTTTGATTTCGTAGTAGTTTATAAGAAAGTGACTGATAATCAAATTGTTGATCATCTATCTATGCTAGAACAAGAAAAAAAATCTCACATTGAAAAAGAAATTAATGAAACATTTTCTGATGAACAACTTTATGTTGTAAAAGGATGGAAAATACCTTGGTACGCTCATATTGTAAATTATATTGTTAGTGGTATTTTTCAAAATGGAGTGATAAAATAATAAGGAAAACATGTTAATTCAAGATGCAAAATCTTTTTTTTGGCGTGATCTCTATTTATATAAACAATGTAAAGATTTAGTAATGAGACGATGTGTGCCTTACAAAGAAATTCAAAAAATTATAAAAAAAATTCATGATTCTGAATTTGGAGGACAATTTGGGAATGATAAAACTGTTCATAAAATTTTGTAATATAGATTTTTGTGGCCTTCACTGTTTATGGATGTTAATGTATATATAAGAACTTGTAATCGGTGTCACAAAGTAGGTAATATTTCAAAAAGAAATCAAATGCCTCTAAATTTTAATTTGGAATTTGAAATTTTTTATGCATATGGATAGGATTTTATGGGACCATTTATACCTTCATTCGGATATATATATAATCTGGAATGGTGTTGGAGTCTAACTTTTGCTCTGGAGAAAATGGCGTTCTCTCCGGCAGCTTGCTTGGGTAAGGTCTTCCAGGTTCTTCTTTTGTCTATTTTTCCTGGTTGTGATGCCTCTTGATAGAAGTTTCACTGTCATTGTGGCTAGTGGTGGGAGTTCAACCTCTACTTTATCCCATCTCTTCTTACAAGCTTTCCATGATACTCTTAATGTTGGTGGTGATTATAACTTTATCAAGCCTATTGCAAAGAAGAAGGGGAAATTCGCTCTTTATTTGATTGATGTTGACTTAAATATCCTTGCCACTTCTTGTTGGATTGTTCTTATTGGTAAGTTTTGATATGGTCATCCTAAACTTGAGTTTATTAGAAAGGAGTTTAAGCTTATGAAACTCAAAGGCTCTTGGAAGTAGGGCTTTGGATGGGAGACACATTTTAATACAACTCTCGAATGATGAAGATTACACTTGTATATTTTCCTGGATAATGATCTGTTTTGAGGATAGTTATATGAAAATTTTGAAATGGATCGTAGCTTTTAATCCTAAAACTGAACCTCCCATAATCTCTATCTGGATATGTTTCCCTGATTTAAAGCTCCATTTATTTAATCACAAGATTTTATTTTCGCTTGTTGTTTCCTATAGAAAACCATTTTAAATGGATACCCCTACTTTATCTCTCACTAGGCCTTCTGAGGCAAGCGTTTTGGTTGAGCGCGACATTACCCAATCCTTTTGTGATGAGATCTTGATTGGGTCACAGCACCAAGGCTACTAGCAACCTATGGAAATAGAAAGACATCCCCACTAGTGTCCACACTGCAATTGTTTAGGCAATCAATTTCTCATTGCTTTCATCTTCACCCACAAGTGAGGCCTGATCCTGGGAAAAATGATAATGCACCTGTTCCCCTAGTTTTAGAAATAATCGTTACTGTTCTTCCTGACAATGATGTTATTTCTCCTTTAAACTTGCCTCTCAAGAAGGAAAATGTTGAATTTCCAAATGTTAGTTTAACTAATTTCACTGGAGAAGCTCCCCTTGATGTTAATGTTGCTGGTGTTGATCCTCTTATTAACAATTTACCTTAAGTAGATATCCCCTCTTCTTCTGAAAAAGTTCCAAATGTTGGTTTATCTAATTTTTCTACACCGGAAGCTGATGTTGCTTTGGAAAAGGAGACATATTCTATTGATATTATTACTGATATTAATTCACTGAAAGTACTCAATTAGACTAGTGAACTTGTAACTAATTCTGATGTTCCCTTACTTGTTGTCTCTAACTTGCAATCTGATTTAGCTATACAGGATTCTATGTTGATTTCTCGGGCACCTACTGATGTTGTGGATGGTCATTCACCGCCTCCTCTAATTCCTAATTTGGTAACTCTTAATGATAATAGATCTTTTCTTGCCGACCCTGTCTCACTTGATTTGATACAGGAGGTAGTGAATTATTTAGAAGAGAAATGGTTAGTCTAGAAATCATAGAGAAAGAGAAATAAAAGGAAGAATGAGCTTTCACAATTAAACCAAAGTAATATTCTGAATAAGGGTAATTATATATCTGATGGGGAAAATAATCATGTTAGTAGCCATTCTAGATCTTCAAGAAAGGCTGGCCTACGCCATAATGTTTAATGTGATGTGCTGGAATATTAAGGGAGTAGCAGACCCTTCCTCCCTTAATAGATTAAAATATTTTGTAGGGTCCATAAGCTTTTTTCTTTGTTATATTTGAGCTTATGGCTTCTATTAGCAGGGATAGAAATCTCATGTAATTTAAAAGATATAATACTTTTTGCAACAAAAATAACAAGATTTTGTTATTTTGGAAACCTACTGTCAACATCAACATAATTCAAGATGATGATCAATTTATTCTTCTCAAAAATCACTTGGAAGAGAATCAGGGTTGGGCCACCTTTGTTTATACTAGTTCTATACTTCAGGAGAAATATAAGCTTTGGGATCAACTTGTTCATATTGGAGATACAATCACTGACAATTGGTTAGTTGGTGGTGATTTTAATATGATTATGAAACTTGCTGAAAGGAGAGGATGAGGCAAATGTGATATTCAGCTTATCAATCATTTCTGTGACAAAATTTGTGATGTTGGGCTTTTTGATTTGGGATTCACTGGTACTCCATACACTTGGAGAAAAGGGACTATGCATCAATGGTTGGATAGGTATTTTGGTAACCACCACTTCTCCAATTATTTTCCTATTAATATGGTGCAACATTTAAATTATTCTTCAACATTTAAATAATTATATTTTGCTCACTTTGGCTTTCAATGATAAAAATTTGCGCTATCACTTAAATTTCTTTAATGTTTGGACTACTCACAACACTTTTTTGAGTCTTGTTCAATATGCTTGGAACTTTGAGAGTGTTGGTGACCCTTGGTATATCCTTTGGTAACTTCATAGAAAGGTTGCTTCTGCTCTGAGAAGGTGGAACTCCTATGTTTATGGCAATGTTCATGGAAGGGTCCTAGAAGCTCAAGCTGAGGTGGATGCTCTTGAAACTATGGTTATCTCTGATTTTTAGCTGGTTAATGAGGTGGCTTATAAACATTCACTATTACTTGATGCTATTGCCTTAGAGGAGAATTTCCTTGAACGAAAGCTAATGATATTCACTTTAAGAGTGGAGATCGTAATACAAAGTACTTTCATGCTTCTATCAAACAAAGAAGAAATATTAATTCCATCCTCAAGATCAAGAATTCCAATGGAGATTTCATTACTGTTGAAGGTGATATTGGTAATGGTGCTGCTCAATATTTTACTGATTTGTTTACTTCCACCTCGCAGATCACTCCTATAAATTGTTACTTTTTTGATAAAGATAAAGACTATGTGGTTGGCTTGTCCCTACTTGGCATTCTTACTGATCAGGATATCTTCAATGTGTTCAAGAATATTAATGCTAATAAATCTCCTGGCCCAGATGGTTTCACTTCATCCTTTTACACAGACTGTTGGGATATAATTCATAACTAGGTTATTGCTGCCATTCAAAGCCTTTTTATGGGTCATACCCCCAGGAAGTTCTTCTCCTCTTCCTTAATTGTGATTATACCTAAAAAAATGTTAAAACTAGTTGGGATACCTTTAGACCTATATCACTTACTTCTATTATATATAAAGTTTTCAGCAAGTTGATAGTCTCTCGACTTCAACCTCATCTTTCTAAACTTATCTCCCCTCAACAATTAGCCTTTATGCATGGGAAGGAGACTTGTGATAATATACTCCTTGCCCAGGAATTGGTGGAGGATCATGATAATAAGTGCATGGGTTGTAACTTGATTGTCAAACTTGATTTAAGAAAAGCTTTTGATACAATTAATTGGGATTTTATTCTCAATATCTTGAATGCTAGAGACTTTGAGGCTATGTTTAGCACTTTGATTAAATGCTGGCTGGAAAATAACTTTTATAGTGTCTTAATCAGTGGTAAGTCTTATGACTTTTTATCTGCTCATAAAGGCATCAAGCAAGGAGACCCACTCTCTCCCATAATTTTCATCATGGCTTTTGATTACTTCTTACGCCTCATTAATAGTATGCAGGCAAAACACCCCCATGTACAGTACACGCTTAAATCCAAAGTGTTACTAGTTCATTTAGCCTATGCTGATGACGCTATCATTTTAACCAATGCTTCTAGAGCCTCCTTCAAAATCTTGCTTAAATACCTTAAAACTTTTAAGTAAAACTACTGTCTCCATTTCAACAAAGCTAAGCGCCACCTGTATTTTTGAAATTTAGTTACTTCTGGTATTACCACTTAGGCCACAAATTTTACTGCTTTCCCTAAAGCATCTCTAGCTTTACTGTACCTTAGTGTTAAACTTCTTCTTGGAAGAAGGAAGCAAACACAGTTTGAAGCAATTATAGATCAAATTAAATCCCTATTCATGATTGGAGGAATGTATTTCTCTCCTTTGGAAGGAGATTAACCTTGTTACAATGCGTCCTACATTCTCTACCTTTATACACTATGCAAGTTCACTTTACAAAAATGAATGGACAGAAAGAATTTGATCATATTTTCAACAAATTTCTTTGGGCTGGTGAAGGTTCCTCCAAAATTTGGACACATTGGCACAAAGGGTGTAAATCTCGTCTCTCTGGAGGTTTGGGTTTCTAAAAATTGCAACATATTCTCAATATTAATATGTGTAAGTTGTTATTTAAGACCTTACAAGCTTATATGGAAATTTATTTCAAATGCTTCAATTTCTAAATTGTTATATTCTAATCCGCATAGTTTTGAATATTGGAAATGAGGAAAGGTTTTTTGGCATAGTTATATGTCTCCTTCTATTTCCTTCATTCTATGGCACTTTTTATTTTTCCTGCTTGTACTTGATGACATTTTGAAATTAAAAGGGTTGAGACTGGCATTCAAATGTTACCTTTGCAGGTGTGGGGAGGAGTCAATTTCACATATCTTTTTTTAGTGTTCTTTTTTCCATTTTGTTTAACTGAGATTGGGACTTTTTTTCAAGTTAAATGGCCTCATAGTGGTATTTTGGAGGGAATTTTAGAAGCTTGGAAAGCTTCAAAACATTTCAATAATAAACTTTACTCTTTCCCTTTAGTGGTGTTGTGGTTTATCTGGTTAGCCAGAAATGATTCTAAGCATGTCAAGTCTTCTATCCACCCTTCCATTACTATCTCGTACATCGTCTCATATTATTTTATAGCAATTAGATGCTTTGGAATCTCTTTATCTGGTGCTGCTAAGAATTATAATATGGTGGATGTCCTCTATCAATTAGATGGCAACCTCCTTCACATGGTTGGGTCAAGGCAAATATTGATGGAAGCTGGACTCCTAACTCTGTTAGTGCGGGTGGTGTTTTCAGAAACTCTTTGGGTAACTTATTGTGTTATTTTGCATCTCCTATCTATGCATAGAGCCCTATTGAAGCTGTGGATTAGGTTGTTTTGTTTGCTATTAAAATTGCTCTGATTTACAAATTTCCCTTTTTGGTCATTAAAACAGACTCTAGGTGTATTTTTAAAATGCTTACTCAGAGCTCTGCCCCTATGGAATTTGCTTTATCTTTTCAACAAAATATGGCACTTTCTTGAAACTCGTTCTCTGTAGATCCAACTCTCCTTCATCCATAGCGATTGAACCTGCTAATTTTTTTGGCTAAAATTGGCCATGCAAAGATCTCTGTGGGCCACTCCTCATAAATTCATGCATGAATTTGTTTTTCTTTTTTTCCTCTTTTGTAGTCCCACTTGCACTAATTGGAGGATTCTCTAGAGGCTCTCATCTCTCTTTCTATTCATTTTGATGCTAAAGTTAATTTTTTATTGATTGAATCCTTTATATGGATATACTGTTTGACTTTACTATTGGGTTCTTTTTGCCCCCTGTGATTTTGATGGTGTATTGGACTTATCGTCCCATTTGCAGCTCCAATTTGCAACTTTTTGTTCGAACCCAATTTATGGATGTTTGCCTGCTGTTTTATTTTTTGTTCCTCTCCTCCCAGCTGGTTGGAAAATGCTTTAGGCTTACTGTTACATTGGTAGTTTTATGTTTCTTTCATTACATTTTCTTTCTACATGGGATACATTTTTCTTGTTTGGGTATGCTTTTGGTTGGAATAGTTGTTTTTTGGAAATGTATTTTGGAGATATCTTTTGCGTTGAGTTGTAATGTGGGGAGAGGGGCCCCTACAATTTNTTTATGTTTCTTTCATTACATTTTCTTTCTACATGGGATACATTTTTCTTGTTTGGGTATGCTTTTGGTTGGTATAACTGTTTTTTGGAAATGTATTTTGGAGATATCTTTTGCATCGAGTTGTAATGTGGGGAGAGGGGCCCCTACAATTTTATTTTTTTTCTTTAGAGGGGACCCTCTTTCCCTCAACCCTTTTGTACCCCACTTTTTTATTTGATGCGTAGGGAGCCACAAGCTGCTTCTTTAATATA
>JXCR01143772.1:181066-201696 GCA_002079205.1 Phalaenopsis hybrid cultivar | reverse complement strand
TATATATATATATATATATATATATATATATATATATATATATATTGATAGCAGTGGATTATGTTTCAAAATGGATTGAAGCAACCGCTTTACCTCGATGTGATGCTGTTAGAGTGTCAAAATTTTAAATTAAAAATATTTTTACAAGATATAGAATGCTTAAAGTAATCATTACCGATGAAGGATCTCATTTTAGAAATACAACAATTTCAAGATTATAGAAAAATATAACATATTGCGCAAAATTGCAACTGCCTATCTCCTCAGACTAGAGGTTTGACAGAAGTATCTAATCGTGAAATTATAAGAATTTGGAAAAAAGTGTAAGTTCTAGTAAAATGCATTGGTCTGCTAGATTAGATACAACATTATGGGCAAATAGGACAACTTATAAGACAACTATAAGAATGTCCCCTTATAAGTTAATTTTTTAGAAGACTTGTCACTTGCTAGTGGAGTTATAGCATAAAACTTGTTGTGCTATAAATTAATTCAATTTCAATTTGAACAAGCTGGTGACAAAAGTTATTCCAATTGATTTAGCGTGAAGAAATAAAAAATGAATCTTACGATAATGTTAGGTATTATAAGGAAAAAAATGAAATAATGGCAAGATCGAAAGATAATAACAAAGTAATTTGAACTTGAACAAGAAGCTTTATTATACAATAGAAGATTTAAATTGTTTCCTAAAAAATTGAAGTCTAGGTGGAAAGGGTTATTCAGATTTGTAAAAGTCTATCCCTGTGAAGCTGTTAATATTGAAGATACTAAGATTGGAAGGAAGTTTAAAGGAAATGGGCAAAAATTTAAAATATATTTTGATGTTCAAAGACTTGTTTTCAAAGAGACTATAATGTTGGGTAACTTAGAATAAAGACTAGGAATGTCGTTTTAATGACAATAAACCAAGCACTTTGTGGTAGGCAACCTATACTTATCATTGTTCATTTTACTTTCAAGTTTTTATTCAAAATATTTTACATATATTTGTATTTATGTTTTTCTAGAGTTTGTCTATTTGAGAAAATATTTAAAAACATTTTTATTTACCTACTTTTATGGAAGAATTTAGAATTTTATTTTGATCAAAGTCAAAAATGTGAATTTTTTAGAACTGGCGCATGATGTGCCACATTCCAGAGAGCGGGCACATGATGAGCCAGAATTGTCGCATGATGAGCTGTAGTGACAAAAATGACTTAAAACATTTCAAAAGGCGGCTTTCAGTGATTTTGGCAGATTCTTCTCATTAAAACTCGCAAAACTGATTCCAAAGTCCATTTTAGTAGGGAAAACGAGGGAATAGTCACTGGATTTCAATTTCAATGGCATTCCACTCTAAAAATTCTGCTAGATTTGGAATTTTCAACTGGAGAAAGTTTATAAATTTTGATGCATAGAAGTTGAATGATCGCGTTTTAGTGAAGAAGAGGCTAATCAAAGAAATGGGGTTTGTGAATCAAGGATTCAATGCACCGAATACTCGAGTGGAAGAGATTATTGCACAGAGATGTTAGGAAGTACTTTGTTACACTACTACCTTCGTAGTTGTCTCTATGGTGAAATATTTTAATGTAAATCTTTATGGAATCAACCAATGAATTGTCTATATGCGAGGCAGGTTTGTGCACTTCACTTCTTTAAGAATAAATGAGATATTTATGATTGAAAATGTGTTTATTTGCTATTACACAAATTTTGCCCCTATGAGATAATATGAATGAACTCTATCAATACCTTACGGCAGAAGATGAGAATTGGGAATCCAGAGATAATGGAAATGTAATTTTTCTGTCATCATTGTTAAATACCGCTTCTAAGGCATGACACTTCTTTAGTTCATCGAATTTACTTCCAACTATGAAAATCAGTAAGGTAACTAAGGAGAATGCTATTTTGAATTTATCAATTTAAACTGAAAAACCTGTTGATATTGGAGCAACCATTGTGAAATCAATTTTGGGTTTGACTGTTAATGGATCTACAACTAGACTTAGACATTCATCTGCTATTTTCCTCCTAGGCAGTCAATCATAGATACTTGATGAGAGTTAGGAAAAAGTGCTTCTTCCTTGGAAGCTGATGGATCCAAAAGTCTATTGCAACTGTATTGGAATGAAACATGAGAACGATATGAATGTACTGATGGAGAAAGCATCCCAAAATTCATCAGCTATCCATACTTACTTTAGTTCAAACGCACTTTTGAAAAGGATCAAGAAGATAGAAAAAGAGCTGTAGAATCTTATGCATGCAATTGGGAATGTTTCTAAAATGTTGGATCACTTGGATTGGAAACTTGAAGAACATTTTGAGCATACTGGTCGTATTGATGGTGGTATGGCACGTATGTTCAAGAAACATGCTTGGATTTGGGAGGATTCAACTGATGAGTTACCCTATCGACCCTTTTATAACTTGTATATGCACAAGCAATTTATGGGAGATATTCAGTAGGATGAGAGTGAAGAAGATGTTTGAACTTATTCTATGCACAAAACCTTTTGTTTAGTACTGCTTGTTTTAGTTATTTTGTTAAGTTGGATTGCATTTACTTTTAATGTTGAATTATGTCGATGTTTGTGTTTGGTATTTTGATGTTTAGATTTCAGTGTTAGGATGTTTTGTTTGCTTTGGACTCTGAATTAGACTTTGTCGGCTTCAAAAGTGTTAGTTTGTAATAATGTGGATTTTATATATAAAAGTGAGTTTTGTGCTTTTTATGTACAAATGATGATAGAATAATATTGAATCATTCTTATAAAGGTTCATTTGAGTTAATTGGAGGTAGACGTAAAGCGGTATGGACTAGATTTTCACAGAAAATGAAATTCGAAAAATTTAAGGCATTCGTGCAAGATACGCCAAATTGGCGCATATTGAGCCGATTTATAAAGTGTTGGTGCATGATGCGCTAGATGTGGCGCAAGATGCGCTAAATTACTGTAAATGGCATATTGTCTAAAAAACTACGAGATCACATAGTAAAATTCAATTTTTACTGTTTGGTTCGTCTCCTACCATTAAACCGTGACCTCATGCTTCACATTGAGCGCGATAAAGAAGATTTCAAAGGCTAAAAATCTTAGGTTTCATCTTCTCTTGATAAGAGCTTCAATTTAAAATTTTTTAATTTTCTCCATGGATTTTTTTGACATTAAAATTTGGGATTTTTTATGAAAAGCTTGAAGAAAACTCATGGTGAAAAGTTTCTTACCAAATAATCTTACTAAGGGAGTTAGATTTTTTATTTTGTAATTTATTTTAAATTTATTTGAATTTCAGTAGAATTTCAATTGGCTCCATGAGTGAAGAGAGGAAGGTCGTCAAATAATTGTGATGCACTAAGATTTGTTAATTTGAATGCCTAACATAGTTATAACACTCAATTAGAATAAAGCCGATCTAGGAGCGGGCATTTGTTAACTAGGGTAACGAGATCGAGAGGTTGATCCTTGTGAGAAATAGGGAACGGTTTTGTTACGTCATTGCAGCAGTGAGTGTGAAATGATTCAAGAGTTCTACGCCAACTTGAGATTCACTGATGATGATTCCATCTTTGTGAGAGGTAAGCAAGTTGAATTTGTTGCATAAAGGATCAATGTTTTCTATGGGCTGAGAAATGTATTTCATGATGAATACGCTGCATTCTTGATGACAGATTCATCACTGGATGAAGTGATCGCCTTTTTGAATGATGGAAGAGGAGAATAGAAAATTAAAAATAATAAGAAAGTTAACTTCTCCGCTTCCATGTTGACGATTCAGTCAAAGGTACAGTACTACTTCATCTCTGCTAAATTAATGCCTACAAATCATATGACTGATGTAACAAATGATAGAGTTGTATTAAACTATTGCATTCATAACATGAAAGCCATAGATATTTGTTCTCTCATAGTTCATCATGCACAGAGCATAGCTAAGAGCTCTACAACTAGTGGTTTAGGTTACCTTGCCCCGATTTTCATTCTATGTGAGCAATTAGGAGTAGATTCCCATAGAAATGAGGAAAAACTACAACCATAAAATCCTGTTGGGAGGCATATGATTCAGAAAGTTGAATTATTTGTTGAATTTAAGAGTGGAGGTAGTGATGACCATATACATCAGTTGTAGAGGCATCTACTTCTCGCCATACATCACTAGAAAATAATATGAACCAACTCATGATTCAACAATTGGATATTGTAAATGTTCAGAACCAGATTTGAGAGATTGGAACGAGAAATGCTTATAATGATGGGTATCAACAGATGAGTATCAGCATGATATAGCTTTTGAGGATGCTATAGTGAGATATCTTAGGGGTGAACACAATGTGGAATTTCCTGCTTACCCTAGCTTTAGTCCTTATGATCCTATTCATGAAGAAGAAGAAGAAGAAGAAGATGTGATTATGATGATGATGATGAGGAAGGCTTTAAAGATTGATATCTTTTAGAGGTAGTTTATTTGTTTGGTTGTTTATTTATTTGTATGTTGTTTGGATTTATTTGGTTGACAAATGAAACTATTGTCGTAAAAACTTTTATTTTGTCTTGTGAACATAAAATTTTAATATTAACTATAGATTTATAATTTTCCTATATTTTTAGTATCTTTCAGTTTTCATTTCTGTTTTTAATTCTCAACGAATTCTTTATAATATATTATGTCTCATTTAATGTTTTAAAGCCTGTATTTATTTTTAAAGTTAGTACCTGCAGTATACCAAAGCCCAATTTCATAGTAAAAAATCCTCTATAGGTTAGTTTTTATTTTCATTCATTTACTGTTTTCTTAAACCAACTAAATTTTATGCTACAACATTTTTAAAATACCTAAGAATTTAAGTTTGAGGGGAAGAAAATTTATTTTAAAAAAGAGATAAACTAAATTTTCTTTGTCCTTAAGTAATAATATTTTTAAAATTAATTTAACATGACATGGGATGTTAAGATTTAACTTATGTTTATGAATATTATGGTAAATTTAGGTAAAAATTTTAATAATGAAGGTAAATTCTAAAGTTAAAGTTTTTTGGTATGATAAGATAAGACTATGTTTTTCTATTTAAAGTAATGGAAATTGTATTTTCTAAGTATTAAAATATTTAGAGTTTCGTGTTAGAAGAAAAGAATGACACTTCATACAAATCATAAACTAATATGAATTTATAAAGTGAAGAAAGATAAGGAGTTTTGACTATAAGAAGAGGATAGTGAAGTTCAAAACTATTAAAGGCTATCCAGATATAGCCGTCGTCACTTAAGAAAGAAAAAGAAAAAGAAGGGATTGAAATATCATAAAAAAAAACGAGAAAAAGAAAAGAAAAAGAGAAACATAAAGAAGAAAAGAAAAGAAAAATAAGCGAGGAGAAGCTTAAGGAGATGCCTAATCAAAAATTGGTTTCACTTGAATCAACTTAAAGAAAATGCTTTATTACATTTTCTAAACTTATATTAGATTATTAGTAGCATTATTAGTAAAGTTTTCATGAATTTATTTTTCATATGAATATTCTAAATATCCTTCATATGACAAATTGCAATTTATCTTGAAATGAATAAAGATTCAAAAATCTTAAAAACAACTACTAAGTACTCTTAGACATAGAATTTAAATCTAAGTTATTAAGGGTTTTTCTGAAATTTTACTATTTTATTTATTTAACTAAATTATAGAAGTTATAAGTTAATCTTATCCTAAGTCATATACTTCTATTTAGTCAAAGTGTCACTTGATGACAAGTAACATTTTAGTATTGGGGATTTTGATACACCAAAATAATATGTTGTTTTAAGTATATATTTTATGTTAATTTTTGGTGATATTACGCTTTAGAGAAGGGTATTTTCATGTTATAGTAGGTATATCAATTTTAGGCATTCAGAGCAAAAGTAGCAAAAAAGATGAAATTTGGAGTCAAAACAGCAAATTTTTTAATTATGGCGGAAGACGTGCCAAATTGGAGCTTGATGCTCCAAATTGTTGTTAGATGCACCTGATTGGCACCAAATGTGTCAGCTTGGCGCGAGATGCGCTAAGAACTAGAACAGTGTGGTCTTCAGCAAACTGGTGCATGATGTGCCAGATTGGCGCCGGATGTGCCATTTGACAAAGAGTTGGTGCATGATTGGCCGATTTGGCGTCAAATGTGCCAATGAAGATTTTTACGGATTGAAACGGTTTAAGACAAATTTTGCTCAAATTTCTAAGGGGACACTTATTCTAAACACTCCTTGGAGTAATACAATGCATGTAGACACTTTTTAAGATTCATTTGTGAAGAGATATGTCTCTTGGATCAATGGACATGTCTTTTGAACTCAAAAGAGTTGACTTTTGATAGAATTTTAGAGGGATATTTGAATTTTTTTTGGAGGGAGGTAGCATTTGATTAAAAAGTGGGAAGTCTAGGACTTCAAATAGAGTGTGTGTGGCATGAAGGGGTGACAAAGAGAGTTAGAGAGAGAGAGAAAGTCAAGGGCTTGGAGATTTTATTTAAAGATTGTAAATGTAAAAGAAATGTGAGAGATTTTTTCTTCATTACACTTCTAATACAGAATTGACAGCACTTGTAAAGTGAGAAAGGCTTGAAGAGAACTTCTAGAAATTTGCTTAGTAAGGATTGTGAGATAAGTTGTGTCTTTTATTTCTTTTGTTTTGTAAACTTTTTTCATATATGAAATTTGTGATTTGTTGTATTCTTCTAATGAATTTTTAGTAGTCTTCTTTATGTTTCTCCCAACTTTGAGATATATTTTGTGAATAATTGATTTTATTTTATAGTATTTTAAATTACAATAATTTTTTTATGATTTGACTCCAATCTTCATTTACTTTTCGATCTGGCCAATTGAAATGTTAAAATGTGTTGAGAAATATATGTTCCGAAAGGGCTATGATTTCTACAACATGGGGAGAATCACATTTGATTTTGTCAGAGAGTATTTCATCCATGGGGTTGGGTGAAAAAAATATAGAGAAATATACTTTGTTATATGCAAAATTGAAGATTTTAAGGTGAATTTTACTTAAGTACCCAACCTAACATTCTGCCCCCCAAATCTACCCAATTTCCTAAACACCCCCAAACCTTAAATTTGACCAAAATTACCTAAACTGTCCAATTTTTTTCAAAAGTCATCTCAAATCATTTGAAATGTCCCAAATTGCCCAAAACATTCAAAAATTTTTGAAATGACCAAAATACCCCGGAATTTGCCAAAATTACAAAAATACCCTTGGTGTCCCAAACTTTCCCAAAACCCTCAAAATCATTTCAAATGTCTCCAAAACAACTTTGGACCCTTTAGTTAAACCCAATTTTACTATTTTGGCCAAAAGCCTCAAATTTCCCCTAAATACCCAATTTCTCCAAATTCATCCTAAATGTCCCTCAATTTCATCCCAATTTTCGCCAATTTCAAATATAAAATCAAAATAATCATCCCTATGATCATTTCAAAGCAAATTCAAGCTTAATTGACTCATGCTTTGAACTCAATTTTGATCCAAACGAAAACACCCAATTTTGAGAATATGACCCAATCTCACCAAATTGAACCCCATAGCTCACTCAATTGCCTCAATTTAGATCCAAAACTCTTCCTAACATTCCTAATAATCAAATTGAGCCCTCAATTAGCCTTGTTAAAGGCTTAATTCTACTCAATTTCAACCCAAATTCAAAAATCCCAAAGTTTGCCCCAATCTAGCCAGATGCCCAAGTTTAACCAAATTGAATGCCCTAACCCTAAAATTTGACCCAATTAATGTTGAAAAGTATTTATGAAATTCCACTAGACCATTTTGAGCCTTTAATTTAGTCCTATCTTAACTCTGGCCTAGCCTAAACCCAAGTCCAATCCAACACCCCCAAATTGATAAAAAGACTAAATTCCTTCAAATTGAGCATCAAAATTAACTCAAACCACTCCAATTCTTCTCTAAAATTTCTTTGACAATCATCTACATCAAATTGATCAATCAATTTAGCTCAATAGCATGGCTAGCCCAATCTAAACCCAACTTCAAGTTAACTTGCTCAATGAACGAAGGAGAATAATGGAATTTCTGAATTTATTTTAATGCCTAAAATTCAAAAATCGATATCTTTCTCCAGAAAAACTATAAAAAAAAGTAAAAATACACCCTTTCTCAGTGAAAAGAGGAGAATAATGTGGACCCAAAAAAAATTTTTTTGTTGACTCTGTGATTTTTAATGAAATAAAAACTCTCTGAAGTATTTAAATTTATTATGATCAAACATTGCTCACCACAGCTTGAAATTTTGAGGGTTTGTTCCGTATGATAGAGTCTATGTCCTCTGATTTATTAAAGTTTAGAGGACATCTCCATGCTTTTAACTATAATTTTCAAGCTAAGATGACTATTTTTGCTTATTTTAATTATATAAATTAAAATATCACTTCGAAAATTATGAGAAAAATTTTAGTAGGTTTCCTAAGGTTTAGAGAAGCTTAGGAAAAATATCATGATGGCTTGAATAATTTTCTAAATTTCTATATTTGCTTATTCGATATATTTTATTTTAATTTATGTAAAGTAATTACTAATTAAAAATTGAAAAAATTAATTCCACACTTTGTATAAATATCATGCTTACCCACTGTACAAATTTAAGAACTATGTAACTAAGTATAAGCACTAAAGTTGATTTTCTAAGAAACCTTGTATTTTTGTGCAAAAAAAATTATATTAAATTCGAAACACAAGGGAAAATTATGACAAGTGATTTTCTGAGTTCCTTGTGATCATAGACACTTAGAAAATGAAAGTTATTTTTAAGAGAATATTGGTTTTTTATCTTTATTTTCAAATTAAAAATAAATAAAAATAATAAAAATTTTCAAAAATACCAAAATATTTCAAAATGTACCTAATGATCTCCTTCTCACCTAGAACTCATTAGGATATTTTTCCTAGTTTTTTAAGTTAAAATAAATTCCAAAAATCTTAAAAATGATTTTTTTCTTATTTTCTCATTAAAATAATTATAATAAATAAATTAGAAATTATAAAAATGCAAAATCTTTTTTCTCTGAATTCCTTGAGCTGAGAGAGGACTACTTAAAATATAAAAAAAGTTTGTAAATAATACATCTTTTCCTTTCAAATTAGACCATAAAAATCAATAATAATTACAAAATAAAATTAAAAACTTATTTCAAAAAGCAATTATGGAATTTTGTCTAAGTATTTCAGTGACTTAAGGGGACCTCTAGTATTTTTCTCATGAATAAAAACTTTATTTTGAATATTTAAGTAAAATCAACTTTGAAAATACTACTTTATAAATTTAAATAATTATTTAATTTAAATTAAAATTTTAAAATCGGCAATTGCTCCTCTGATGTCTTAAATGACCCACATGGATAGGACACTCTAAATACTCAAAGTCATTTGAATTTTGATTAATGAGTTATGAAATGAAGAGCCCCAAAGGGAGAAGGGAAGAGGGGCAATTTTGATCCTAATTAACATTTTTGGATGATTGAATGTGATGGGTAAGAGGTAGGAACTCAGTTTCCACCTTTTCCATAATTAGAAAAAAATTTTACTTTCCTTAATTATCTTGACATGGAAGTCAATCAAAATTAAAGGATTCTTAAGTGATGGGTTTGAGTTAGAAAGATGATATTTTGTTGATTTCAAGCCCAAGATTGATGACAATGTGATCTTTCAAACAAGAATGTTTGTCATATAAATCAAAATTTTGTTAATTACCATTTCACCTATTGTGATTGTTTAGGGCTTTGTCGTAATCTAGGCTTAGCGTTTAAACTCATTTGATCAGATTTAGAAGATAACATGATTGATGATTAACACCTCCTTACACTACAAGTCTGATTTTAACGTTATGATTTGGAATATTAGGGGAGTGGCTAACCTTGGCTCCCTTAACAGACTTAAAAATCTTTGTAGGGTTTAAAAACTTGTCATTCTTGCTATTTTGGAGCCTCTTTTTTCAACTAACAAAATAAAAGTTCTGAGACACTGCAAGTGTTTTCTTCACTTTTACTATAAAAAATATTAAGATTTGGATTTTTTTGAGACGCACACTTACACTTAATATTATAGATGATGAGGAAGAATTTGTATTAACTCTATTCTGGATGGATGATTTTCATGGTTGGGCAACTTTTGTCTATGCAAGCTCAGTTTTGCAGGACAAGTATTTGTTGTGGCATAACTTGTTGTACTATCAACGAAAATTAGCTTGTTGAAGGTGATTTCAACTTGATCATGAAAACAGCTAAAAGGAGGGGAGGTGGTCGATGTGACACTGCACTTATCAATCACTCTTGTGATTCTATCTCTGATTTTGGTTTGTTCGATTTGGGCTACTCAGGTTCCCCTTTCACCTGAAGAAGGGGATCACTCTATCAAACAATTGATTATTTTTTTCAGAAATCATCATTTTTTAAATTACTTCCCAATTGCTCGAGTTCAACAATTAGGTTATGCATCTGAAACACTTAAAATATATAGTGTTTTTGTACACATTTTTATACCTATTTTTTAGATATTGTGCTTTAATGAAATGAATTTGTGTGTTTTTCTTTCAGTTACAATCAATGGATGATAAATGGTGAAAGGAGTGGAAAAGGATCAAATTGGCCCAAAAGTGAAAAAGGTGTGCAAAAGAACTGTGGTATCTAAGCGCCCAAAAATGACGCTTAAGCGCTAGTAAAACAAAGAAGGTCACACCTAAGTGCTAAGTACCTAGCGCTTAAGCTTCAGAACTAGATACTTGTGATTCAATGGATGAGTTTTTGAAGAGATTTATGAAGAAACCTTTGGTGAAACAGCTGGAAATAGTTAATGGGCACAAAAATATATTCAATTGACTTTTGAAAGGAGGCAACTCTTGGAAGATTCATTGAATGTGTACATATTTTGAAGATATAGTAAAACACCTTTTGGAAAATTATAAAAGAAGGACTTAGATTGGATTGAGGAGTCCTCCACTCTTCCACACACACACACTCAAGTCGTCGCCCCCACTATACACCACCGAGGCATCTCTCTCTTAGATTAATAAGGATACTTTTAGCGAGAAGAAGAAAAGAGGAGTTGTAGTGGTGAGTTCACGGTATTGTAAAAGAAAGGAAGTGAAGAGATTCAATGGAAATTCATGATTTTGGTGGAGAGGATTTGAGAAAATTTTTTAACTTTGTGACTACATTTGGTTTTAATTTAGACATCTTGGTTGTTTGCATGATTTGTACTTTCAAACTTTAGTGTGCTTGTGTTTTGTCCATGAATTTTGAGTAGTTTTCTTTATCTTTTTATCTAAAATGATAAGTGATTAAATATTAGATGAAAGTTGTATGAAGTATTAATCTTTAATATTGGAAGAAGTTGTGATGATTTTAAACCTTGTACTTCATTTACTTCATAATTTGGCAAATTAAGATGTTAATATTTTTTTGTGAGAATATGTAAGATTCGAGATGGTATTGCCTTAGTTTAGTAATAGTGAGAATCACATGAATGTAATTCATATGATTGAATTCAAATTAAAAAGAAAATAAAATTTGAAGGGTGTAGAATTAGCAGACTTTAGAGTGGCATGCTAAAGACCTAAATTTAATTTATAGTTTTATGTTTTGACATGACATGTTAGCCCCCAGGTGGAGGGACAAGAGGCAACTATAGAGTGAGAGCTAGTATCTTACCATACCTAATCTTTCTTCACGAATATTCAAACTTTAAGTTAATTAATGTTTTTTATAGCATCTGTAGTAAGGGTAAAGAATACTATTACTCATATTTGACATAACACAATTTCAATACTTCCACAACATAATTCCTATACTTATTACAATTTATGATAAGGAAAATGATATTTTATTTATTTTGNATATATATATATAAGAATCAAACTTTTATTCTTATTAAAGCATCTATAGTTTGAGTAAGAATATTTTGTAATGTATAATTTGTTATTTAATTTCATCTGATTTTAGTTGCATATTGTATTTGTTTCATGTGGGTTTGATATTTGGGGTATAATAAAAAATTCCTATTTTATTTGATAACGATACGTATACATGCATAGTGTCACATATTTAAATGTATTAATTACATTCTTATTTGTTTCAAAGTCAAGTTTTTGGCAGCCATTGCAAATCAGGAAATATAAGTAAGGAAAAATTAAGATTATAACTGCATACATCATACTGTCATATAAAATCAAAATTAGCATTCTCTGATTGCAAGCCTATTTTACTTATTTTGGCTTTAAATGCAAGATCCTTAATCTCTAGTTTTAAATTTCTTAACATATGGTCTACTCATGATACCTTTTTTAAGTATTGTGCATCAGGTATGAAAATATGATGGTGCTAGCACCCCTTGTTTTAATTTATGTTATCGGCGTTATTTCAGGTTAGTTTGTGGGGTTGCCCGTAAGAAGCTGTTGGTCACTGACATCAAAATCCCGTCGCCCGCTTTGGAAGGACGTTGAAGTACGAAATCAAACTGACCCCATATTTTTCATAGTTTAAAAGGAAAGAGCATTGTATATCAAATCCTGTATCTATCCCGAAGAATAAACACAAGAATTGAGGATGAGGCTCGTTCAAATAAACTAAGGAAAGTATGACTTCTGTTTGGCCTGCAAAACCATTGTATTTGCCGACAAGTTCCCCCATTTAATATAAAGGATTAAATAGGGTTTATATTAAGCTTGGTTCGGACATGCTTACTATAAGGGAAAGCCCCTATAGTTAATTACATCTTAAATAACCAAAGCCACCTAATAAAACTCTCGATAAAAATCAAGAAATATTATCTTCAAGGAATTTCAAAAGGTAGGACTCTTCAACGAAATCGGACATAGAGGTGAACCATTTTTTTATTGTAGAATCCAAAGGAAGAAGGACTAGAGGATGTCATGGATCCAAAGGAGAACCTCGGTGACTTCCCAAGCTTTTCTAATGTTTGACTTCAGTTTCGAGGAGAAATATTTAGGTGTTTCATCCTGCCAGTTTTATTAGTTAAGGCTTGCATTTGTGTGAAATGATCACACAAATAGCATGAAAGATATGAGGATTTAGGTCGTGACAAATGACACCCTCAGAATCCTCAGACAAATTAGGGCTTATATCGTATAGCAGGGCTATGCAAGGACCTAAAGATAAGGTGAGGATTTACGTTGCATAAACAAGCAACCTCGAGGTCCTATGGCTTTGTTGTTTAGGTCTAAGGTAGGAAGATTGGTTTAGCTAGTGAGGATAGGTTTTGCTGTTGAAGATGGTCGTGCTGCCCACCAAGCTAGCTCCAAGCTCCTTGCCACGACAAGTCTGGGTTATCTATTGTGTCAAGTTATAATATCAAATCAGGTGGCCCTTGAAGTTCTTTAAATTTTATGAGGGCATATTAAAGTTGATTAGAGCGACACCGGTTAGGATCATACGGTTCCCTCATTCCGACATCACTATTTTCTATTGGTTTCACTTAGTCCAAATGAACTTACTAAACCCAACTTAACGAGTTCCATAATTTCATTTAAATAGTGAGAAGCCTCGTTAGCAACCGTAGGTTACCTCCTCGAAGGGATTCCGATAGAGACATCTTAATTTAGTTGAAGTTGTAGTTTTATGTGATGTTTGTGATTAAATTTTGATTTCATTTAAACCATTGGAAGCCTCGTTAGCAACCGTAGGTTACCTCCTCCGAGGGATTCCCGATCATCAGTCTTAATTTAGTTGAAGTTGTAGTTTTATGTGATGTTTGTGATTAAATTTTGAGTTGTTTTTTATTTTGAATGTTGTGGTGGTGAATTTTATCTTGGTTGGTTTTAGTTTTGGTTTCGGGTTATGGTTTTGGTTATGTGGCTATCCTGATAGTTTTAATTTTCATGCAGGGTGACATCCTTGTTTAGCATGCAAATTTGCAGGTATAAAAGTACAATATGAAAATACAAGAAAGACAACGCTAAAAACTATAAAAGTGTATCTGGCGAGTCTTCTCGTTCCACCACCTGAAACTTAAAACGCATGTTAAGGCAGTTTATGAAGAGCAGGAAAAGTAGAGTTCAGAGGGCTTTTCCTAACTCTATGTTGTATTTTGGTGAGTCCTTAAAAGTTTAATTAAGGATGATTCCATTAAGTAAAAAATATTAAGTTTCATAGGCATCTGAGGTATCCAACAAGCTAAGAGGGGGAAGCAGGTCCATGCCTTCTCACCAACTAGTGAAAAGCCTCGAGTCCGTTTAAACTCATTATGTTGCTTAATGGTTCATCATGTGAATACCCTTATTACTCAGTGAACATTGATGTGTCAATTATCCTTAAGAACGGGGTAATTATCATTTGTCATTCAATTTAAGAATTATGGGGGTGAAGACCCATGAAGGGGCAAGTTAGTGTAATTTGAACACTTCGTCAAATTTTAATCCTAATTGGACTTAGTGGTGTCTCAAAGATGTTTGATATAATTATGCTTATTTTTCTAATACTCTTTTAGTCAATCTTGATTTAGCCTAAGTCACCACTAAGCCCTTAAGACCTAGGCGAGTGTCTTAATTAGAGAGTTAAGTCTTAAGTAGTCATGATTCATGATTTGAATTTTATTTGAAAATCAACATAGGGGTATTAAATTGATTAATTATTGACTTCAAAAGTCATACCCGTAAGTCTAAGATCATTTTNATAGATACAGGATTTGAGGTACAGGGCTCTTTTATTTTAAACTATGAAAATTATGGGGTCAGTTTGATTTCACACTTCAACGTCCTTCCAAAGCAGGCGACGGGATTTCGATTCCAATGACCGACAGCTTCTTACGGGCAACCCCACAAACCAACCCTGAAATAATCGCTGACACTATCCCGAAGGATAAACACAAGAATTGAGGATGTGCCTCGATTAATAAACTAAGGAAAGTATGACGTCCGTTTGGTCTGTGAAACCTTTGTATTTGCCGATAAGTACCTAAACTAAGGAAAGTATGATGTCTGTTTGGTCTGCGAAACCTTTGTATTTGCCGACAAGTTCTCCTATTTAATATAAAGTATTAAATAGGGATTATATTAAATTGGGTTCAGACATGCTTCCAATAAGAGCAAGCCCCTATAGTTAATTACATCTTAATGACCAAAGTCACCTAAGAAGACTCTCGATAAAAATCAAGAAAAAATTATCTTCAAGGAATTTCAAAGGGTAGGACTCTTCAACGAAATTAGACGTAGATGTGTGAAAGGGATTGGTTCAAATTTGGAACATTTTATTGTAGAATCCAAAGGACGAAGAACTAGGGGATGTCATGGATCCAAAGGCGAACCTCGGTGACTTCCCAAGCTATCCTAATGTTTNGGTTAAATGAAGTTTCCGTTGTGTTTTCTTCGTGCTTTGTGATGGGCTTCTCTCACTCTCTCTTCTTGTTTGAAAAGAATGGCATGAGAAGATTATGTCGTTGTTTTCATTTTTAATTTTCTTTTGTAATAAGTAGAATTCAGGTTTAGATTTTGTGATGTTGTTTTCATTTTACTTTTCTTTTGTAATGAGTAGAATTCATGTTTAGGATTTTGTGATGCGAAGAAGCAGATTTAATTATCAATGTGATGGTTTTTACTTGCACTTTATTTACATTACAATAAATGGAAGTGGATTTAATTATAAATGTGATGGTTTTTACTTGCACTTTATTTACATTACAATAAAGATCTTACTTTTCTTTTGTAATGAGTAGAATTCATGTTTAGGATTTTGTGATACATGTTAGAAGCATACTTTTCTTTTGTAATGAGTAGAATTCATGTTTAGGAATTTGTGATGCATGTTAGAAGCGGTTTTAATTATCAATGTGATGGTTTTTACTTGCACTTTATTTACATTACAATAAAGGCCTGTTGTAGCGTTAAAGTTTGTTGTAATTACATTAAGACACGAGGGGCTGTGTAATTCTCAACAAAGTAGAACCACATTCAGATTCCATGGATGGTTAAGTTCATGGGAGTTGAATGCAAATAAATAGAGAAATATACTTTGATGGGCGTAGAATTGGAGATTGTAGGGTGGCAGACTAAAATCCCCAATTTGGTCCTATTGTTTGAGTATTGAAGCGGAGATGTTAGCCCTCATGTGAGGGGAACGTGGGAGCTCTGAAGTGAGAGCCGGTATCCTTCCAGCCTAGCCACGAATTCAGTAAACAAGCATAGGATTTGTCAATGTTCTTTATGCCTGGACCAAAGGGTAAAGAATAGGATTGCTCCTATTTGGCACATAAAATATTTAATGCATCTCATTCCTTTATATTATCCAATTCATTATATAAGAATAGAAGTTTTAATATCTCAAAAATTCTCCGAACCAATTCATCCAAAAAGGGTCATCTTTAGAATTAATATTTGCATTTAGTTATAGTTACTATCTTTACAATTAACACTTGCATTTAGGAGTAGTTGCTAGATAAAACATCATTTTAATCGACATTCCAAACTAAGGACTAATTGTAGTAGACTAGGATTTGACTAAATTAATATCGACATTCCTAAACTAAGGACTAATTGTAGTAGATTAGAATTTGACTGAGGACCTCTTACCTCGCTTCCCTGTGGGATCGATAAACGGGACTCCACTAGAGCTTCACTTCCCTGTGGGATCGATAAATGGGACTCCACTAGAGCCCTGTATTACTTGAGCGATACTTATACTTGGGTTTGAAATTGTGACTTTACAAAATCATTATAAATATATAAATTTGGGTTCATAAATTCTTGTGTATAAAAAGTCACTGTCAGCTCCTAACTCCTTTTACTATAGTAGGTGGAGGTAGGTCTGATATAACCTATATTTTTGCAGGATCTACTTCCATACCATTTTCTGAAATTTTATGTCCAAGCACAATTTCTCCAGCAACCATGAATTGTCATTTTTCTGAGTTCAATTTGAGATTATTCTATTCACAACATTCCAGAACATTGTCTATATTATTTAAACATACTTTGAATGAAGTTCCAAAAATAGAAAAAATAATCATCCATAAAGACTTGATCCCTTTTTCAATCAAATCACTAAAAATTGATATCATACATCTTTGAAATGTTGCAGGTACATTACATAATCTAAAGATCATTCTCCAAAAAGAAAATGTTCCATAAGGATTAGTAAATATTATTTTCTATTGATCCTCTGGAGCAATAGGCATTTGATGATAATTGGTATATCCATCTAGAAAACAAAAATATTCGTGATCAGTCAGCCTATCCAACATTTGGTCCAAGAAAGGTAAAAGAAAATGATCATTCCTACTGGCGAATTTGACTTACCCAAGAACTGGCTGAAATATAATATATTATTCCCGCATCTAACTATTTTAAAATCTCCTTCTTCACAACTTCTATCATCATAGGATTCAATATACTTTGAGGATCAGCTCTTGTTTCATGTTGATCTTCCAATAAAATTCTATACATACTAATTGAAGGACTGGTTCCTTTAATATAAACTAATTTCCATCCAAAAACTTTCTTATATCTTTTCAAAGTTTCCAACAACTGTTGTTCTTTCTTATCAGTTAATTCTGAGGATACTATAGCTGGTAATGTAGATAAATCTCTTAAGAATGCATACTTCAAATATTTAGGAAGATTTTTCAATTCTAGTTCAAAAGGTTTCTCAATAGATGAAATGAAATTCTTATTACTTTCTATAGGATCTAACATTTCATTTTTTTCCTAAACATAATTCAAATCGACTTTGCTCACTTTCATGGATTCATCTTGAATTTTATCCTCATCTAGATATTCCATATATTCCTTTTCAAAGTCTCTTTTAAAAGTCTTCTTAAAATATTCATGGCTTAAATATTTGTTAATATCTATTCGGAATCATTCAATCTTTTGCAATATTAAATGTAACCTCTTGATCACTAACTCTAATAGTTAATTCTTCTTTCTGCACTTCTATCAAAGCTCTTATAATGGCTAGGAATGCTCTTCCTAAAATGATAGGAATTTCTTTATCTTCCTCCATATCTAATACAGTACAGTTCACAAGAAAGATAAATTTATCATCCTTTAATAAAGCATCTTCTATAACTCCTCTAAGATAGGTAATTGAACAATCAACTAACTGAAGAGTTACAGTAGTATGTGAAATATCTCCTAAGCCCAACCTTATGAAAATTGATAATGACATAAGATTAATACTGGCTCATAAATCACATAATGTTTTTCCATAAAATCATTTTTCAATAGTACAAGGAATTGTAAAACTTCTAGGATCTTTAATTTTTTCAGGAAGCTTCTTCAGAATTATAGCGCTACACTCTTCGCCGAGTGCAATAGTCTAATTATCTTCAAACTTCCTTTTCTTATTAAGTATATCCTTCATAAACTTCACATAGCTTGTCATTTTTTCCAAAACTTGAACAAATGGAATGTTTGTTATTAATTTCCTTAAAATTTTCAAAAATTTACAAAATTGGTTGTCTCTATTTTTCTGCTTCAATCTTTAAGAAAATAGAGATGGTGGTCTTTCTACAGAGTTTTCATTAGTTTAATAGGATTTTCTCCCTCGAAATGAAAATTTTAATTAGATTTTTCATTTTCCACCTCATCTTTTTCAATTTCAACTTCTTGTTGAACTCAGTTTTCTAATTCTTTTCCACTTCTTAGTTGAAAAGCTTTAATTTGCCTTTTGTTTTGATCTTTAGGATTTACTTAAACATTCCTAGGAAATGTTCCTGGAGGTCTATTGCTAAGTGCGGTAGCAATACATCCCATTTGATATTTCATATTTCTAATTGCAGCTTCTTGACTTTGTAATTGACTTCCCATATGCAACATTAATTCTTCCATTGATAACTTTTTCTCCTTACTCTGCATATTATTAAAACCTGGGGGGTAATATGGTTTATAAACTTGATTCCCTTGATTGCTGGAGTTTCCCAATGGGTTTGCAATAGTGTTTCCCATTACAAATTTGGAGTATTAGAATTATTGCTACTCTAAATAAAGTTTGAATGATTCCTCCAACAAGGATTATAATAATAGGCATAAGAATTATTAGAACAATTGTTTATTGCATTTAAAGTTCCATAAAAAGATTGAGATTCTATCATTTATCCCAATGAGTTTTCCTCAATCATATGTGTTGTCTGAGAACAATTCATTTCGTATTGATCTATCTTCTTCGTTATAGCAGCTATTTAGGCAACTAACATAGATATTGCATCAAAATCATTAATACTAGCTCCTCTTTTTAGATTTACCCTTTCATAGGGCATTGAAAATTGTTAGTAGCCATCTCTTCAATTAATGAATATGATTCATCGAATTATTTTGAAATTAATGATCCACCAGTAGCAGCATTAATTATTGATCTAAGAGATCCAACCAACCCATTATAAAAAATTTAAATTATTAACCAATCTTGCAATGCATGGTGTGGACACATTCTAAGGTGATCTTTAAATCTTTCCCAGGCCTCATAAATTGATTCTCATTCAAACAAAAAAAAAATGTGGTACCATTTCTAAACTTAGCAGTTTCTAAAGGTGGGAAATAATTTGATAAAAATTTTTGTGACAAATCTCCTCATATTCTGATAGATCCAAGTTCTAATAAATTTAACCACATCTTAACTTTATCCCTTAGTGAAAAAGGAAAAATTCTAAGTCTAATGGCATCATTCGACACTCCATCATATTTAAATGTTGCACAGAATTCTAAAAAACTAGCAAGGTGTAAAATAAGATCTTTAGTTGGTGTTCCACCAAACTAATTGTTTTTTACAATTTGGATAATAGCAGGTTTATGCAAAAATGAATTGCCAGCTACAACAAGATTTTGTATGCTTAAATAAATTTTATCTATTGTAGAATTAGCATAATCTTGTAAATCTCTCTGATGATGTTCATTTTCATTTCTAGCAATACTCAAATTGCAAGCCATTTTGCTAAAACAATCTATTTCTTTTTGTTGTTTTCAAATTTTTCTAATAGTTCACTCTATTTCAGAATTGTAAGGTACCAAATTTTTAGATCTTAAACTATGTATAAACAAAAAAACAAGTAAATAAAAATAAGCAAACACACTTAAATAAGAAAATGTTCAAAACTAAACTACAAAGTCTCCTTTTTTATAATAAAATAAAATAACTTTCTAATATTTTTCGTTACTTTCCAGACAACGGCCCCAAAAATTTGATGAGGGTAGATTTAGTGTGTAAATTTTATAAATATCTTTCAATATTACAAAATACACGCGGCATATATAATAATAAATATGCAATATAATCTCAACAAAAATACTTTTTATGAAAATAGTTTTTCTTTAAAACTCTTTTCAAACTGACAAATCTCTTCTAAAATCAAGACAAGTATATGTATCAGTCCAGTAATAATGGGCTCTAATGAAGTTCTAGATATTGATCTCACAGGGAAGTTGGAAAAACCTATAAGTAATTTCTTATAATTATTTCTTAATTTAAAAATACAAAAATAAAAGTAAAGTGTGAAGTTTGAATATTAACAACTAATGTGAATGATATATAAAATGGAGTTGAAAGACATATTTAACTACTTAAAAACTAAACTTTCAAAAGTAAAATTACAAAAACTAACTGAAGTTTTTTGTTGACGGAAGATTCAAATTTAAGAAAGCA
>JXCR01143772.1:105489-172768 GCA_002079205.1 Phalaenopsis hybrid cultivar | reverse complement strand
TATATATATATATATATATATATATATTATTTTAGAAAAATATGAATTCAAACTAATGCAATATTTTTCATAGTTCAAATGAAAGAGTGTTTTATCTCAAATCCTGTATCTATCCCGACGAATAAACACAAAACTTGAGGATGAGGCTCGATCAAATATACTAAGGAATATATGACATTTGTTTGCTCTGTGAAACCTTTTTATTTGCCAACATGTTCCCTGATTTAATATAAAGGATTAAATAGGGTTTATATTAAGCTAGGTTCAGACATGCTTCCTATAAGGGCAAGCCCTTTTAGTTAATTACATCTTAAATGACCAGAGTCACCTAAGAAGACTCTCAATAGAAATCAGGAAATATTATCTTCAAGAAGTATCAAAGAGTAGGACTTTTTAATGAGATCGGGCGTAGAGGTGTGAAAGGGTATTGGTTCAAATTTGGAACATTTTATTGTAGAATCGAAAGGAGGAAGAATTAGGAGATGTCATGGATCCAGAGGAGAACCTCGGTGATTTCCCAAGCTATCCTAGTACTGGCTTTAGTTTTGTGGAGAAATATTGAGGTGTTTCATGTTGCCAATTTTATTAGTTAGGGCTTACATTCATGTGAAACTATCACACAAATAGCCTGGGAGGATTTAGGTCGTGACCAATGACAACCTCAGAATCCTAAGACGAGCTAGGGCTTATATTACATAACACGGTTATACAAAGGCCAAAAGATAAGGTGAGGATTTACGTTGCATATGCAAGGAAACTCGAAGTCCTATGGCTTTGTTGTTTAATTCTAAGGAAGGAAGATTGGTTTAGCTGGAGAAGACAGCTGTTGCTGTTGAAGATGGCCATGCTGCCAACCATGCTAGCTCCAAGTTCCTTGCCGCGATGAGTTTGAGTTTTCTAGTGTGTCAAGTTATAATGTCAAATCTGGTGGCCTTATAGTTAAAGTTCTTTAAATTTTATGGGGGCATGTTAAAGTTGATTATAGCGACACCGGTTAGGATCCTACGGTTCCCTCATTCCAGCATCACTATTTTCTATTGAATTCACTTAATCCAAATGAATATACTAAACTCAACTTAATGAGTTCCATAGCTTCATTTAGACCTTGGTGAGCCTCTTTAGCAACCGTAGGTTACCTCCTCCAAGGAATTTCTGATCATCCGACAGAGACATCTTAATTTAGTTGCAAATGTAGTTTTATGTGATGTTTGTGATTAAATTTTGAGTTATTTTATATTTTGAATTTTGTAGGGGTGAATTTTATCTTGGTTGATTTTAATTTTGGTTTTGGTTTTGGTTTTGTGGCTATCGTGATAGTTTTAGTTTTCATGCAGGGTGACATCATTGTTTAGCATGCAAATTTGCATATATAAGAGTACAGTATGAAAGTACAAAAAAGACAACGCTGAAAACTGTAAAAGTGTACCTAGCGAGTCTTCTTGTTCCACTGCCTGAAACTTAAAATGCATGTTAGGGCAATTTATATAGAGGCAAAGAGTAAGGTTTTGCTAGTTTTCCTAACTCTATGTCATATCTTGGTGTGTCCTTAAGAGTTTAGTTAAGGATGATTTTGTTAAGAAAAACATATTAAGTTGAGTAGATCTTCGAGGTATCGATCAGATCTAGAGAAAGAAGCAGGTCTGTGCTACTCTCTCGCTGCCTAATGGAAAATCCCGAGTTCTTTTAAACTTATTATGTTGCTTAATAAGTCATTCTGTAAATACCCTTAATGCTCAAGAAACATTGATGTCTCAATTATCCCTAAGAATATGTTAATTATCACTTGTGATTCAATTTAAGAATTATGTGGGTGAAGACCCTTAG
The DNA here is from genome assembly GCA_002079205.1 of Phalaenopsis hybrid cultivar. Classification (NCBI taxonomy): domain Eukaryota; kingdom Viridiplantae; phylum Streptophyta; class Magnoliopsida; order Asparagales; family Orchidaceae; genus Phalaenopsis; species Phalaenopsis hybrid cultivar. The sequence goes on along the minus strand of JXCR01143772.1, from coordinate 170,944 downwards.
AGAGATAAGTTAGTGTTGTCGGAACACTTAGCTAGATTCTAATTGGGCTTGTAGTGTTTGAAAGATGTTTTAATTTTCAATGATGTTTACTTTTCTAATCATTAATATTGGCTTGTAGTGTTTGAAAGATGTTTTAATTTTCAATGATGTTTACTTTTCTAATCCTTATTTTAATGAAATTTGATTTAGCCTAAGTCACTACTAAGCCCTTAAGACCTAGGTGAGTGTCTTAATTAGTTTTGAAAAGGTTAAGCTTTTGGTTGTCATGACTCATGATTTGATTTTTAATTTGAAAATCAAAATAGGGGTATTAAATTGATTAATTATTGACTTCCTTAATTTTATTTGAAAATCAAAATAGGGGTATTAAATTGATTAATTATTGACTTCAAAAGTCAAAGTCCTAGGTTCATTTTATTTTAATAAACTTCCAAATTTTAATAATCTAAAAATTTATTAACTTACCTAGATTCATTTTATTTTAATAAACTTCAAAATTTTAATAATTTAGAAATTTATTAACTTAATTAAGAAAGTGAGATTGGTATCTACCAATTAACCCCTTGTGTTTAGAACATCAAATAATATGATTAGTATCAGAGGTTACCCATTTCCCTTCCTAAATTAAGCCAAAATGTTACATAAGGCTAAATTTCCAAAATTACACATTTGCCCCTAGAGCTCTATCACTTCATAATTTGTCAAATAATTCAAATGACTTTGGATTTTTATCCTACCTCATTCATGGGTCAATTAAGACATCAAAGGAGAAAATGTGATTTTTCAGCCATGAGGCTCTAACACTTCATAATTTATCAAATTCAATTCAAATGACTTTAATTTTTATCCTACCTCATTCATGGGTCAATTAAGACATCAAAGGAGAAAATGTGATTTTTCAGCCATGAGGCTCTAACACTTCATAATTTATCAAATTCAATTCAAATGACTTTAAAATTTTTATCTACTCATTAATGGGCAATTTAAGACATCAGAGGAGAAAATGTGATTTTTCAAAATTTAATTTAATTTACATATTTATTTTAATGCAAAAATAAGAGGAGAAAATGTGATTTTTCAAAATTTAATTTAATTTATATAATTATTTTAATGCAAAAAAATGACTTTGAAGTTTTTATCCTACCTCATTCATGGGTCAATTAAAACATCAGAGGAGAAAATGTGATTTTTACAGATTTTAATTTAATTTATATAATTATTTTCATGCAAAAATAGGATTTTTCAAAGAAAATTCCTAACTTGACCAAGGTAAATCCTAATCCCTTGAAATGTTTACTGGAGGGAACTTTGGACCAGAGAAGCCTTTGGACCAAATTTCATGATTTTTTGAATTTTATGTGAATTTTAAGAATTATTTTAAGTTTTGGGGTATTTATCAAATATAAAATATTTTAAATGGAAAAAAATAAGTTTTGTTTTTTTGGAAAGTCTCCCTAAGGTTAGAGAACTTAGAGGAAAATATTTTATATTTTTTTGAATTTTATTTGATTTATTGGAGTTCTTTTAATGAAAACTCACTTTTAGCCGTTAAAAATCATTTTTAGGCTTTAAAATTCAATATCTTTATTTAGAAAATTAGGAAAAATGTTCTAATTATTCCTAAGAGCTTAGGAAGCAATTTAAAACATTTTCATGAGTTTTATTATTTATTTGATTTTTAGGGATTATTTAAATATTTAAAATAGGTTAAAAATCAAGTTTTTATTCTAAATATTATTTTATTTTTCAAAAATACCCCTGATTACAGAGAACTCAAAAAACTAAGTTTCATAATTTTTTGAGTTGTATTTTCATTTTTAAAAATCATTTAAATGCCAAAAGTAATGATTTATCTTTAAAAATCAATTTAAGTTATCAAATGAACTCAAAATATTTTGAAATTTTTATGATGTGTTCTCTGGATCACAAACCATAGTGGAGATCAAAAAATCAAGTCATTTAAATGTTTATCTTTTCCAAAATTAATTATCTTAATGACTTAGGGTTTGTGAAAATTAGCTATATTTTAAATGACTTGACCCAAAAAATTATTTCCGAAAGCTTCTCTCGTCATGATGGACCTTCCAAAATTCTTGGAATTTTCTACTGCTAATTTCCATGATTATTTTAAGGAAATAATGTGCAAAAACTTGAAAAATATGGATCTCTATATAGGAACCTCCTCTGACTATGAAAAAATCAGAGGAAGTTTCCCTTGACACAGGCTACAAAATGCAAAATTTCAAGCCAAGGTGATGTGTCAATATGCATGTAGAATCAAATGATTCAGAATAGTGTTTAATTAATTAAAAATAAAATATGAATCAAATGGAATTGAAATTTATTTCACATTGTTCTCCTCTGTTCACCGAGCAAGTGGGTATTTGTATTTTATTTTTGTGATTTTTCTACTCAAAGTTATGAATTTTCTAAGTTAGGGGTATTTAAATAAATAGGAAAAAGCCCTATTTATCTATTTAAACAGCGTGTGCTGACTAGATCTTAGGCAGCTCCAAAGGCATGCTTGGTGTGCTCTGGTTGGACACCGCCGTCCACGTAGCTGCTGACTCGGCCCACGGTTTATGTCTCAAAGCGTTGTCTGGTTTGATCTCCTCTGTCCATTCGATATACGCTTGATCAAATGGCTCCCTGTCATCATCCTCGATAAAATGATCCCGTGACCGTCCACTCTAAAACCCTAAGATCTCAGCCTAGACTCAACCAAATCACTTTAAGTTTGATCCTAAGGACTCCTCTAATTGAGACAAACACATTCATACAGTAATCAAGAAATCAAATTAACTCTAAGCAAATAGAGAATCGAAATAGGCTCGGGAGGAGGTGAGGTTTTATACCTTTACTCTGAGAAGTGAAGCTTCAATCAGATGGTCTTAGCACATTCGTTGGGGTCCAAGGAGGCTAGGGATTGAGTCCCTAGTCTTGGTATAAAGCCTAGGTGTGGATTTGACCAAGCTCGAATTCGGGAGTTGGTCTAAAGTTATGGTAGAGGTTCTATGGAAGGGGGATTTGATGGGGCTTTAGCTTCTTTCACTATTGTGAAGGTGTGGGTGAAGTTAATTTGGGTTTGGTGGACTGTGGAGGTGTATTGGATTCTGTCCTGGTTTCTGGCAAGGTTTCAAGCTCAAAATTGAGCTCCGGCTATGGGAATTGGTGGGGTAAAATAGTTGGAATGTACTGAGGGGATCTTAGGGAAGCTCTGTGAGAAGTTTGGAGAGGCCTCTATAAGAAAATTTAAGCACACCTCTCATGGCCGTGGAGGTAAGTTTTTATAAAAATGGCCATGGGGTGGCTGTCAGGGCATAAGTTTGGGTGCATTGTGCTGCTTAGGTGGAGGGAAGAGGAGCTCCATCAATTGGTTTTGGCTGAGCTGGCCTCTAGGTTTGATTTGGGTGAGGTTCCATGGGGTTGGCTCTCGGTTTTGAGCTTTTCTGGCCACTAGGCTGGCTGGCCGGCCAAGGGGAGGTGGCTAGGAGCTCAGAAAACCCACGGGAATATGTCGTAGCAATTTAGTGCAATAATACCTAATTTTGGTAAGGATATCTTGAGCACATGCTTTTTTGTAAATAATATCCCTTGATTTGGGGGACCTTTGGTCCATGGCTTGATTTAGGTGTTTTCATGATGTTTGGTTTGGTCACTAGGTCCAACTAATGGCTGTGGTGGAGTTAATTTGGTGACTTTAGGGTGGTTAGGTCACATTTAATGCATGGGTTCAATGTGGGTTCAAGTGATCAAAGCTTATGTTTGGGCTAGGTTATCCATGTCAAATGACCTAAAGAAATGTTGCATTTGGTGTAGATGATCATAAGGAACAACTTTGGGGAAAGATGAAAGTGGTTTTGAGCTCAATTGAAGGGTCAATTTCAGGGCATTTTTTATTTTAATCAATTTGGTTATGTTGGGCTAGGTTCGGGTCTAGATTGGGTTAGCCTTGGGATAAGTCCAAATTGATTGTGGTAAATGGTCAATAGGGACACCATGAAGAGTTTTCAACATTAATTCAATGCCAATTTGGAGGTTAAGGTTATCAATAGGGTGAAATTTGGGGACTTAGCCAATTTGGGGCTAAATTTGAGAATTTTGGATTTAAGCCAAAATCAAATGGATTTGAGGCTTCTTCAAGGCCAATTGATGGTTGATTTTTATGTGTAGGAATGTTATAAAGATTTTTCAGCATTAATTGGAGCCAATGGACTAGGATATGGGTTCAATTTGATAAGATTAGGTCATATGGTCAAAATTGGGGTTTTTGACCTAAATCAAAATTGGGCTCAAATCACAAGCCAATTAAGCTTGGATTTGGCTTATTTTGGCCATATAAAAAATTGAAATTTGAGTTTAGGATTGGAATTGGGGGTCAATTGAGATCAAATTGATGGACATTTGAGTTGAATTTGGGGAAATTTAGGCCCTTAAAGATAAATTTGGGGGTTTTGGTTAAAGATGATCAAGTTGGTTAAATTGGGTCATATAGTAGTTGATAAAAATGAAATTGGAAATATTTGGGATTTATTGAGATTTTCTGAGAATTTTTAGAATTTTTGGAATTTTGGGGGGTATTTTTGTAATTTGGGGGTGTTTAAGGGCAAAAGGCCAAGATGGATATTTTTTATTGCATTGGGTAACTAATCACTCTAAATGAGCCATGGACCAAAGGAAATCCCATTTTGCATCCTTTATGTATTGGTCTTAGTCAACCCATAGCCCTAGGGCTGGTAGGTTTAGGGGACCACCTACATGAGTATCCCAAAAAGGTCATGGGACCTAGGTTAGAAATTTGAGTTTAGGGTTGTGAGTGATTGTGAGTGTAGATGAGTGTATTGAATTTCTTAGCTCCAGACCAACACCCAGGGTCAACTCTTAAGGGTCCAGCAGTCCTAAGGGTGACTCATCTTGAGTTTCCCTTATAGTGACCCCACCTACTAAGTACTTAGAGGTTAGGATCAATATGTGGAACTTCAAGTTGAGTAAAGAAGAGGGTAGAAATTCTAATGGTGAGGGTTCCATATCTAGTTTTCTAAGAATATTCAATAGGAATGTCAAATGGTTAGACCTTAGGCTATTAAAGAGGAAAAACTAAACCTCAACCAAAAGTGAGTTCAATAATGCCCAAAATGACAAAATCTCCAAAATCCTTCAAATTGACCCTCCAATTGAACTCAAAATCACTTCAACCCTTCACCAAAAAATTCCTTACAATCATCTACATCAAATGGACCATTGAATTGGGCTTGAAATCATGGCTAGTCCAACCGAAACCAGAACCTGGACCATGTGAACTTAAATGGACCCATGACAAAATTTATCCAAATTAAACTCAACGAGACTAAATTAACTCCATCATAGCCAATCTTACGACTCCTACGACTGAATCAAGGCCACCTAACCCAAGTTAAATGAGTTATGGACCAAGGGTCCCCAAAATTAAGGGATTTATTTCTTTAATTGCCCAAACCCAAGATATCCTCGCTAAAGCCTCCCACCAATTTAATTTAATTTCTTTTGAAAGATTCTTCGGAGGTTCCTGAACTCCTTGTCACCTCCCCTTGCCATGGTCGGCCGGCCTAGTCACCGGAGAAGCCAAAATCGAGGGCCACCCCCTCTTAAACTTTACCCCATTCAAACCTACAGGCCAGCTCACCCAATTTGAATTTTAGAGCCCCTCTGCATTCCACCTAAGCATCACATTGCACCCAAACATTGGCAATGGCAGCCAACTTAAAGAATTTTTTATAAAAGCTCCCCTCCATGACCATGGAAGGAGAGTTGAAATTTTCTCAGAGAGAGCCCTCCAAATTGCTCACAGAGACTCTTTCTGACCTCCTCAGCTCAAGCCAACCACTTTCCACCACTGATTCCCACTGTAGAAGCTCAATTTGGAGCTCAAAATTTTGCATAAAACCACGATAAAGCTCAATACACCTCCACAGTCCACCAAACTCAAATTAAACTTACCCACACCTTCACCACAATGAAGGAAGGAGAAGCCCCATCAAATCCTTCTTCCACAGAGACCCTAGCATAGCTTTAGACCAACACCTCAAATCGAGCTTAGTAAAATTCATACATAGGCATTTCACCACAGCAAGAGGCTCAATCCCTAGCCTCCTTCTACCTCAACAAATGTTTCGAGCACCTCTGATTGAAGCTTCTCTTCTCAGAGCCATTATATTGACCTCCTCCTCTTCCCCAGCCTATTTTCACTCTCCATTTGTTTAGAGTTGATTTCATGACATCTTAACCGTATAGATATATTCCTCTAGTCTAGATGAGCATTTAAAAAAAAATCATTCAATTTTGTTGAGAAATGAAGGAGATATCAAGCCTTGAAGATGGATGGCTCTCAGCCTAGACCATTGGGGATGATGATGGAGAGCCGTCTGATCGCGTGTTTATCTCATCAACAGATGAGATCAAGCTGGATAGCGCTCCCTTACATGAACCGGGAGCCTAGTCACCATTGAGGTGGATGACAGCGTCAAATAGGAGCGCACCCCGTGGAGCTTTGGAGCCGTCGTAGGTTGACATGGCGCCGCGTGTTTATGTAGATAAATAAGGAATTAAATAAAAAAGAAAATGTCCCTAAACTTTGAAAATCCATATCTTGGTGTAGAAAATTCACAAAAACAAAACAAAAATACCATCTTGCTCAGTGAACAAAGGAGAACAATGTGAAAATAATTTGAAGTCAATTTGACGTGTATTTCATTTTTAATAAATCAATTAGGGTTAGGAGTCTTTTAACTCCATGCATGCAGGCATTTCACCATGCTTGCAATTTTGACATGTTCTAGCCTTTGATAAGGGGAACATTTTTTGATTTTTCCAAAATCAAGGGAGACCTCTAGAGAGAGATTCGTATTTTTCAAGTTTATGTCTGTTAATTGCATAAATTAATCATATATTTAGCATGTTACTTAGAAAAATCTTTCATGAGCGAAGTCATTCCAAATGCACCTAATCTTCACGAACTCTAAAACACAAAGATAATTAATTTTGGAAAATACAAACATCAAAATGACTTGATTTTTGATCTTCACTGTTATTTAAGACTCAGAGAATTCCCCAAAAAAATTTCAAAACATTTTGAACTCATTTGATAACTCAAATTGATTTTCCAAGTTAAATGACATTTTTGACACTAAAATGATTTTTAATAATTAAAATATGACTCAAAAAATTATAAAATTTGGTCTAAATGGTTCTCTAATCTAAGTCTACCTTTAGTAAAAATTTAAAGAGGTTAGACTTTGTCTTGGTCAAGTTACAAAATTTTCTTTGAAAAATCCTTTTTTTGCATAAACATATTTATATAAATTAAATTAAATTTTGAAAAATCATATTTTCTCCTATGATGTTTTAATTGACTCATGAGTAAGGTAAAATAAAAATGTCAAAGTCATTTGAATTAAATTTGACAAAATTATGAATTGATAGAGCCTTAAGGGCAAAAGTGTAATTTTGGAAGTTTAGTCTTAATTAACATTTAGGCTTAATTCAAAGATGTAAAAGAGTAACTTCTGATTTTAACTAACTCATTTGGATGACTGAAACCAAAAGGAGATTAATTGGTAGAAACCAATCTCATTGTTTCCTAATAAAAAAAAGTTGTAATTTCCTTAAATTATTAAAATTTGGAAGCCTGGTCAAATAAATAACCTGACTTAAGGGTATAACTTTGGAAGTTAATAACTCACTAATTTGATACCCCTATTTGAGGTTCAAATTATTTTCAAAATTTTTAAAAATGAATCACATCACTTAAAATTTTAATCTCTTAAAAAAAAGCTAAGACATCCACCAAAATCTTAAGGGCTTAGTATTGACCTAGGCTCAATCGAATATGATTAAATTATGCTTAGAAAGGTGAACATAGCTAAAATTAAACACCTTTGGAAAACTACAAGCCTAAATGAAAATTGGCTAAATGTCTTTGATAACACTAACTTGCCTCTTTAAGGGTCTTCACCGACATAATTTATAAATTAAATTATTAATGATAATTGCCCTGTTCTTAGGGATAATTTAAACATCAGCGTTCACTGAACATTGAGGGTATTTATAGGATGGGTTGTTCAGCAACATAATAAGTTTAAATTAGCTCGAGACTTTTCTCCAGGCCGTGAGAGGGAAGCATGGACCTGCTTCTTCCTCTAGACCTGTTGGATACCTCGGAGTTCTAGTAAACTTAATATGTTTTGCTCAACAAAAAAAAAAAATCATCCTTAATCAAATTAATAAGGACCCACCAAGATATGACCTAGGGTTTAGGTAGGTCACTAAAATCTTACTTTTTCTGCTTTACATAAAAATGCCACGACATGCATTTTGAGTTTTAGGTGGTGGAACGAGAAGACTCGCTGGTACGCTTTTACAATTTACAACGCTCTCTTTCTTGTACTTTCATACTGTACTTTTGATATTAACACAAACCTGCATGATAAACAACGATGTCACCCTACATGAAAACTAAAACTGTTAGGATAGTCACAAAATCAAAACTAAAACTAAAACTAAAATCAACCACGATAAAATTTACCCCCACAACATTTAAAATATAAAACATCTCAAAATTTAATCACAAAATCACACAAAATAACAATTGCAACTAAATTAAGACATCTCTATCAAATGATTGGGAATCCCTCAGAAGAGGTAACCTACGTTGTTAATGATCTAAATGAAATTATGGAACTCATTAAGTTGGATTTTGTAAATTTATTTGGACTAAGTGAATCGAATAGAAAATAGTGGTGCCAGAACGAGGAAATGGTAGGATCCTAACCGGTGTCGCTCTAATCAACTTTAACATCCTCATAAAATTTAACGAACCACAACCATAGGGCCATCTGATTTGAAATCATAACTTGACAACCTTTAAAACTTAAACTCAGCATGATGAGAAACTTTGAGCTAGCATTGTGGGCAGTACAACCATCCTCAACAGCAAAACCTGTCTTCCCCAACTAAACCAATTTCTTTCCTTAGAATTAAATAATAAGTCATAGGACTTTGAGGTTGTCTGCTTAGTTCAACATAAGTCCTCAACTCATCTTTAGGCCTTTGAACAGCTCTGCGGTACAATAAAAGCCCCAACTCGTCTTAAAAGTTTGAGGTTGTCATCCGTCACGACTTAAACCCTCATATCTTCCGGGCTATTTGTGCGATCGTTTCACACAAATGTAAACCCTAACAAATAAAATTTGCAATAAGAAACACTAAAATATTTCTCCTCAAATTTAAAGTTAAATAATAGGATAGACTGGAAGGTCACCGAGGTTCTCCTCTTGATCTCTGACATCCCCTAGTTCTTTCTCCTTTGGATTCCAAAACAAAATGCTCCAAATTTGAGCAAATCCAATTTCATACCTCTTTGTCCAATCTTGTTGAATAGTCCTATCCTTTTGAAATCCTTGAAGATAATATTTCCTTATTTTTATCAAAAGTTTTCTTAGATGGATTTGGTCATTTAAGATGTAATTAACTATAGAGGCTTACTTTTATAAGAAGCTTGTCCGAACCCTGCTTAATATAATCCCTATTTAATTCTTCATATTAAAAAGGGGAAATTGTTGACAAATAGAATGGTTTCGCAGACCAAACAAATGTCGTGCATTTCTTATTTTATTTGATCGAGTCTCATCCTCAGGTCTTGTGTTTATCCTTTGGGACAGATACATGGTTTGAGGTATAATGCTCTTTCATTTAAACTATGAAAAATATGGGGTCAGTTTGATTTCGTATTTTTCTAAACTATATATATATGTGTAAATTAAAATGTCCTTCCAAAGGGGTGATGGGATTTCAATGTCGGTGACCAACAGCTTCTTACAAGCAACTACCAAATAAAGATAGTGCCGACATCTTCTAACAACTCCGCTGGGAAAAGTTTCCCTTTCCATTTAAATCAGGAAAGTACTATCTTCATATATCAGTATGTGTCCATGTCCTTCTTGGACTAAATTACCCTTATTCCATTGACATACTTTACCCATTTCTGTCATGGGAAAGTACAACCAACTCTTTGGACTTCAGGACTGTCTATTCAATCGCCTTTGAATAGAGAGTTTCGGGAGGCCATTAAGGACTCTTTAAATCTTCATGTGGGGTCGGACCCCAATAGGTGTGTTGGTGGGCTAGTTCTACCTGGGCATTGTGATTTATTAAATGAGTCTTACACTGGGTCCTAAACACTTAACATCCCCCTTCCAAATCTGATTTCCTATTTTGCAAATTAAATCAAATTTTTTTGTGCTGCACACGCTTTAAAATTTTCTTAAATTAATTAAATTTTTTTCTACTTTTAAATTACCTTTTTTTACTAAAAATTTTAAAATCCCCACTAATTAAAATTTACCCGGTCTACAGAGCAACCTCTGTAAATTTTCACTGCTTGCACTAAAGATTACAAGGTTTTGGCCATATAGCTAACCCCAAAACTTTGTGTTTTCATGTTGTTGTAATGGCCTACCCAACGCTGACTTTTTCCCGCAACTTGCCGACAATCCATGAAGCCCACAATGTTGCTCCCACCATTACATTCGGAGCCAGATTTGAAGACCACAAGGTTATCCTCTAGAAGGCTCCACTCATCGTGATGAAAGTCACCGCTCCAGATGTTCAGGAGTCTTCTGTTGAGTTCAATCTAAACTATCTTCAGGACTTCCCTTCCTACAAGAAAGCCAAGACTACTGCCACCGTGGCACCTACCAAGCCTGTTGTCCCCGCTGCTCCTAAGCGGAAAGAAGTAATGATCATTGAAGATCTGACTTAGGGATTAGTTGTCCCACAATCAGTGTTTGAAATCGGGTCAGGTTTATAGACTACACCACTAACTCAAACCCAAAGGAGAAACCGTAGCAGGAGAGTTCGAAGGGTCACTAAAGCTCAGGCTTCTAAGGAAGTACTCGCTGATGAAGAGCCTCACCAAGAGGAGTTAGAATTACAGAAAGCATATCCACTTCTACAGGGAAGTAGATTCCATCCTTTTATGGATAACAATGGGTGTGAAAGTATTCAGAAGATTACCGCTGCATTACCATCACTTCATGGATAGGGTATGGAGAGAAAGAAGTCTACTCCTATCACCCGAGTCAGTTAAGTTTCTCAGAGGCTAGTCACCAAAGAAGGTTATTCAATCAGTGAACAACTTAAAAGAGTGGGACATACAATATCCCCTTGCTTGAATAAAGAAATTTTAAAGGATTTCAGATCTGCAAAACAATTTTAGAAGTTAATTGAGGCCTTGCTTACTCGTATTTCTATCTGGTTTTGCCTGGGGAGCAGAGTTGATACCACCATAGTCACCACCGAGTCTGCCGTCGCTAGGACCGCAGGTCGTCGACCCATTAAGTCAAGACTGAGTCCAATAATTTATCGAGTATGCACCACAAAGACATCCCTAAAATTCTAAAGGAAAAAAAAAGAGATTACCCGATATTGTAGCCGGTCAATATCATGGGGAGCATACTCTTCGTCGACCTACCGATGATTCTGCTAGGACACTCCATCCTGAGACATCATCTTCAAAGAAAAAGGTATGGATACCTAAGGTTCCTGTACCAATACAGTCTAGTTAGCCCATAGTGCAAGATCATGGAATGAAACTAGGGTCTGAAGTATGTGACATCATCGGACTGATTGCTAGTGAAATGGAAGAAAAAGAGGAGGAGGTTTAGTAGGGTCCTCTAGATCTTAGAACAATCAAAGAATTAGTGATTGAAGGAAAAATTGAAAAGCTCCATGTTAATATTTTTTAGTTGGCTCGGGAACATGAAGTCTCCATTGATGATGATGAGGACTTTGACTACAATGATTACGTCGAAGAGGATTTCCTGGATGTCCATGTCTTGAAAACCAAATCATCTACATCTGTGTGCGAGACTCAACCTCGCATCGAAGAGAACATTATAGATGAGCTACGCAAGGCTATCCTCACAACGGATGAACAATTTAGTCAACTGAAGAAAAGGATAGAAGAGATGGTCCCAGCCATGACCGCCATGGCCACCATTCAAGGGCAATCACAAGCACCGCAATTAGCATCTCGAGATATCAACTAACAAGAGATAATACACATTACAGATGAAAGAAGAGAAGTTTCCTTAGCAAATAGAGATGAGCAACAAAAGAAGGATTCTCCGTCAGGCGCCATACTGGAGAAAGAATTCAAGCAAATGGTCGAACAAGTTTGGGAGGCCTTAACCCAATCTAAGGGCAGTGCATTGATTCTAAAGGGTAGACCTTACCCGGAAGAATTTGATGCCATACTCTTCCCCAATGGTTTTGTGTCCCCAAACTTTAATATATTTGATGCGACTGAAAATCCCAGACAACATATAGCACACTTTCGAGCCAATTATAGCAATACAAGGAATAACAAAGCTTTACTCTTCCAACAGTTCATCAGCATCTTGTTAGGGATCGCCTTTGATTGGTATGCCAATTTATCAAACAGATTAGTTAAGAAATTTGTTGAGCTGAAAGAAGTATTTGTGAAAAGATTTGTCGTAACGCAACACCATGTCTTTATAGGAGAGCTCATGATGGAAAAGAAAAAGCCCAACGAGACTTTGGTGGACTACATCTTGAGGTGGAGAAACCTTAGCATAAAGTGTGAACCTCAACTATAGGAACATCATGCAGTTGAGATTTTACTCAAAAGCATTCATGGTTGAGTAGCTTTCATTCTTAAGGGACTCACCATCAAGTTCTTCGAGAAGCTACTCAGTAAAGTCAGTAGTCTTGAAGAAGAAATCAAACATATGGATTCACATGAGAAGTTCAAGGCAACTAGAGTGTTTTAAAAGAAATCAGGAACAGTAGCAACTGTCGATAAAGTAAAAGAGCCAATGAAGATATATGCAGAAAATCCTTGTCAGTATTCATCACAGCAGGCTCATAAACAGAATATTCAGTCCAACCAGTGACCGCCTCAAGGAGTGTCATCTCAAAATAAGAGAATTTCTCTAGCAGATGAATAGAAAATGGTGTATTCTTTCAAAGATGAAGCCGTATCCAAAATGTTCAGAATTTTGATGAAGAAGCCTGAGTTCAGATTACCAAAGCCAAAGAAACCAGAAGAGGTTGATAAAACGGATGAACCAAATTATTACCCGTATCACCGATTATTGGGACACACTATAGAAGAATGCTTTATCATTAAGGATTAGCTCAAGAAAAATCTCAAAGAAGGAAATATAATGATTCTGAGAGAATATTTAAAAGAACCTGAAAAAGTTTCTATAAATATGATTACGACCGAGCCTATTTCTCCGATTGATCCAAATACCAGAGAAGAGGGATGGAGTACGGCTTGGGAAAAACTCAAGAGGGTCCTAAATCAAATCTAGAATTCATCAAGACAATCTTCCACATACGCTAAAAAAGTTGGTTGGAGTGCAGTCTGGAGTAAATCATCTAAGAAAATATTGAACCAAATCCAGAACGTGTCAAAACAAACATTCGTTCAGAGTCTTCAGCCTGTTAAGCCCGAGATGAAGATTTCATCACAAGAGTCATGTCAAAGACAAAGAGAAAGAAAAATACCATCGTGAAGATTGATAGCACAGAGGGTAAGATAGGGACTGCCTCTACTAGATTGGTTGTCTAGGATTCAGAGAAGAAAATTCCTGAACCCTTGACTTTATATGATTATCTTTTTTCCCCTTCGGGGTCTTATGAATATATTGATTGTGATTTCGGCTACATTTTAACAGTTTTTGGTGATAACGTAACTAATTATGACCAATATAACTTTAATCTTGATTTCCAAAATGATCCTCAAATTGTACTTAAGTCCGACAAACTCGCTAACAAGACTGAAGAAGACTTCAATGATACCAGCTACGACAGTACCGGGAGTGAGGAAACAATCCTCGAGCGCCAGGGCACATTGTTTGCCATCAACTTAGATCTTTTTGACAAAGAAGAAACACTAAAAAATTCAACGAAGGTACCTCGAGAAGAAGAAATTATAGAAATAAACTTAAGGAGTGGGAAAGTGTTACCCCCGAGAACAACTCAAATGGATAAAGGAAAAAGAATAATAACTCGAGAAGAACTACCTCCACCTCCACCAGTGGAAGAACCACACAACGAAGAGAAAATTGGAGGACCACATAATATGGATCACAACGCACTAGCTCATCTTAGGAAGTTGCAGGCCCGATTAAGCATCTATGGCGCTCCAATCATATCAAAGGAGATGAGAGAGTTTTTTGTTACAATGTTGCTCGACCCTGAGATTTGCTTAGCTCAGTTGGTCGGCACATGCTTAGATGAAGTTTGCTCATTGAAAGAATAGTCTGGGGTGACTTTCACAAATGAAGATGTGCTGCTCAGTACCGCCGACCACAACCGACCACTCTACATCTTTGTTAACATCGACAGATTTGTGTTATCAAGAGTTTTAGTAGATCCTGGAGCATCTCTCAACTTGATGAGTTTATAGACATTGGCTTATTTGGACATCAAAGATCAAGAGCTCACAGCCAATAAAATGATTTTAAGAGGATTCAACCAAAAGTGAGAAAGAGCCCTTGGATCGATTACATTGTTTATGAAGGTTGGAGAACTAGCAATAACCGCCAAGTTTCATGTCATTATTGTCGAGACCTCTTTCAACGCTCTACTCGGTCGACCGTGGATTCATGAACACAACATGGTTCCATCATCTCTACCCAATGTATCAAGTACTACAAATAAGGACAAGAACATTACATCAGAGGAGATCTACAATCGTTTTCAGTTCATGAAGTTGGCATTCATGAAGATACTGCCTGACCTAAGGAAAATATGTTGAGATTTTCATACCTATTTTATATTATTTTTTGATGATATTGCACTTTAAAGAAATGTATTTTTTATTTTTTGTTGCAAGAATGATGAATTAAGGTCATTGGAGCAAAAAGATGCAAAAAGTAGCAAATTTTGAGTGAAAAGGACCAAAATGTATAAAATTTGAACTAGGCTATAGACGGTGCCCCCAACCCCATCGACGGCAAGTTTTTCCCGAGGCAACAGGACAAAATTCTTTAGAAGTCCGCTAACGACACCCTCAAAGCCGCCAATGGCGAGCTCGGCGGTTATGACTACTCAAGCTTTGGATAAGGCCAAAATTTGAAGGGATGCTTAGGCAACTCTTGGGAAAGATCATCCACAACTTTAATAAACTATTTTGGCTGAAAATTAGAGGAGGGGGAGAGAATCTAGGGAAGAAGGAAATGCCAATATTGTGAGAAATTCTTCAAGAGATTGTAAGAGTGGAGGAAAAGTGAGAGATTTCTTCCCCCTTGCTACTTCGAAGAAGAATTCTGTGTGTTGTAAAGAAAGGAAGAGATTCAGAGGAACTTCGAGAAGTGTTCATGAGGAGAAAATAGAGATAAGTTATTTACTTGTTGTAGTTTGTATGACTTTAATTTTATATATGAATTTTGAGTTTTGTTGTGTTTTCCCCATGAGATCTGAGTAGTTTTCTCAGTCTTTCTCTTTGTCTCAAGATTTTTTAAATGATGATTTAAATTGGTGAAGCCACAAAAATGTTTAAGAAATTGTGATAATCTTTTCACTTCAATCTTAATTTAGAAGTAAATATTACATCCAAGATTCAGGGAGGTCAAAGCCCTTGGAAGTTGGGTGCAAATAAACAGAGAAATAATATTATCGGGCGTAGAATTGGTGATTTTAGAGCGACAGACTACAATCCCCAATTCGGTCCTATCATTTGGGTGTTGAAGTGTAGATGTTAGCCCTCAGGTGAGGGGAACGTGGGAGCTTCGAAGTGAGAGCCGGTATCCTCCCAGCCTAGCCACATATTCAGTAAATAAGCATAGGATTAGTCAATGTTCTTTTTGCCTTGACCAAAGGGTAAAGAATAGATATGCTCCTATTTGGCGCAATATAAATTGAACTAATTAACTTTATCCATTCACTACAATTTCTGGACAAAGAGAATGATGCTTTCTTAAATATTGAATATCACAATTAAACCCTCATTAGTATCATTAGTTATTTAATAATTATTAAAGTTACCTTTTTTTTTCAATTGCTTATTAGTGATAGATAAGCAAATTAAACTTCGTTGTTCTGATTAAAGTATTCCTTTTCTAAAATCTCAGTTTGTAATTCTAAACCACTCCCTGTGGGATCGATATCTAAGACTTCATTAGAGCCCTATATTACTTGAGTGATACGTATACTTTTGTTGATAAATGTGACTTTACAATTATTGAATATTTATTACGTCTATATTCATCTTATATTTTAAGCATATAAAATGTCACAGGGAGTGATTGAATGAGTGAGTCAAATCATGATTATAGTAACACAAATTAGGATTATTAGAAAATTTTTACTTGAATTGCAACTTATTTTTATATTTAGTTAATTATATTACTGAGTACTAATTTCCAATTCTATGCGTAAATTTGGACATGAAAATACGATTCGGAATTAGAATACTGTTAGAAGGATTAGAAGATTAAGAAGAGAACCTAGAAATTCTGATACAATGGAAAACAATTTGAATAGTCAAGAAATAGAGAATGAACACCAACCTAGACCCCTATGAGAATATGCAAATCCTACAACAGATTAAATTAGGGAATAGAGAATGAACACCAACCTAGTCCCCTAAGAGATTATGCAAGTCCTACAGCAGATGAAATTCACTTATTCTATCTAAAATCCTGATGTAGCTGCTAATTCATTTGAGCTTAAACCTGCTATTATCCAAATGGTACAAAAAAATCAATTCGGAGGTACACCAAATGCAGATCCTAACCTACACCTCGCTAGTTTTTTAGAACTGTGTGCTACTTTTAAATATGACAGAGTCTCAAACGATGCTGTGAGACTTAGACTTTTTCCTTTTTCACTGAGGGATAAGGCTAAGATGTGGTTAAACTCATTAGCACGAGGATTTATTAGAACTTGGGGAGAACTTTCACAGAAATTTCTATCCAAATATTTCCCTCCATCCAAAACTGCTAAAAATAGAAATGACATAACATTGTTCAGTCAGATTGATGGAGAATCAATATATGAAGCTTGGGAGAGACTTAAAGATCTTTTTAAGAAATTCCCTCATCATTCGTTACCAGATTATTGATAATTCAAACTTTTTATAATGGATTAGTGGGATCTCTTAGATCGATTATAGATGCTGCGGTTGGTGGTTCTTTAATGTTAAAACCTTTTGATGAGGCTTAATCATTAATAGAAGAGATGGCTAGCAATAATTTTCAATGGCCCTCTGAATAGGTAAATCCTAGAAAAGTAGCTAGTATCCATGATTCTGATGCAATATCTATGTTAGCTTTGTAGATTACTACAATATCAAAGAAATTAGAACATTATGGGATGAATTATTCTCCAACACCTCCTATGATGGAAGAGAATTCATCTTGGCAATTTGAGGATGTTCAACCTTCATATGAGACTTTAAATGATATTAATAGACCCAACAACCCTTATTTGAATTATTATAACCTAGGTTGGAAGAATCATCCAAATTTTAATTGGAATAAGAATTCTTATATAAATCAACAATGGGAAAACAACCCAGTGAACCCATTAGGAAATTCATCCAACCAAGGAAATGTTAACTATAGACCTTCTTATCCTCCAGGATTTAACAGTAACACTCAAATTAAGGAGAAGAAGTTGTCTATGGAAGAGCTGATATTAATCAAGGGTCAACAATTGCATAATCAAGGAAATCAATTACAAATTCAAGAAAACCAATTGCAAAATCAAGGAACTGCTATTAGGAATATGGAAAACCAAGTGGGACATATCGCTACTGCGCTTAGTAACCAAACATTAGGAACTTTTTCTAGTACTGTGGAACCAAATCCTAAAGATCAAGGAAATGAACAAATTAAAGCAATACAATTACGAAGTGGAAAATAATTGGAAACAAGAGTGCAAAAAGAAACAGAAACTGAAAAAGAGAAAGTGGATATCAAAAAAGAAAAGGATCATGAATACCCAGATTTAGAGTATCCATTTGCACCAATGAAAATTACTGTGGAGAAATCTCCACCACAATTTTCTCAAAGATTAAAGCAACACAAACAGAATAAATAATTTTTCAAAATTTTAGAAATTCTTAAGAAGTTAACAATAAATATTCCCTTCGTAGAAACTTTAGAGCAAATGCCCAATTATGTAAAGTTTATGAAAGATATTCTGAACAAGAAAAAGAAGTTCACGGATAATGAAACTGTTGCACTTAGCGAAGAGTTTAGTGCAATTATTCAGAAAAAGCTTCCTAAAAAACTAAAAGATCCTTGCAGTTTCACTATACCATGTGCTAATGTGAAAAATTTTATGGAAGAGCTTTATGTGATTTAGGAGCCAACATTAATCTTATGCCTCTACCAATTTTCAAAAGAATAGAATTAGGAGAAGTCTCACCTACTACTATAACTCTATGGTTAGCGGATCATTCAGTTACATATCATAAGGGAGTTATAGAAGATTTGTTATTCAAAGTGGATAAATTTATCTTTCCTGTGGATTTCATTGTTTTAGATATGGAGGAAGATAAAGAAATACCTATCATTTTAGGGAGACCATTTTTAGCTACTGGAAAAGCTATGATAGATGTTCAAAAAAGAGAATTAACTACGAGAGTTAATGATCAAGAAGTGACTTTTAACATTGTGAAATCTATGAAATACCCTGCTGTTGAAAGAGATAATGAATATTTTTTCAGGGAAATTAGAGAACATCTATTGAAAGAACATTTTATAGAACATTTTCAAGAGAAAGAACAATTTGAAGAGAGTGATGAAAATTTTCTGGATGAATTAGAAAATGAAAAATTAGATTATGTTCAGGAAAGATTTGAGATGTTGGATATTACAAAAATGCGGATAAAAATCGATTTCCGTCAACTATAAAACCACCTTAACTTGAGATGAAAGTATTACCTAGCCATTTGAAGTATGTGTTTTTAGGAGACTCAACTACATTACCTGTTATTATGTCTTCATAATTAAATGATCTGCAAGAGCAAAGACTTTTAGACACATTGAAGAAAGCTTTTGGTTGGACCTTAGCTGATATTAAAGGAATCAGTCCTTCAATCTGTATGCACTGAATTATATTAAATGAAAAATATAAACCAAGAATTGATCAAAAAAGGAGATTAAATCCAATGATGAAAGAAGTAGTTAAGAAGGAAATTTTGAAATTGTCAGACACTAGAATTATATATCCTATTTCAGATAGTGCGTGGGTAAGTCCTATTCATTGTGTTCTTAAGAAAGGAGGAGTGACTGTTGAAACAAAAAAAAATAATGAATTAATACCTATAAGATAAGTTATTAGGTGGTGTATTTGCATTGATTATAGAAGAATTAAACACTGCCACCAGGAAAGATCACTTCCCTTTACCCTTTTTAGATCAAATAGTAGATAGACTTGCTTGACACAAATATTTTTATTTTTTAAATGGATATATCGGTTACCATCAGATTCCTATTGCTCGTGAGGATCAAGAAAAGACAACATTTACTAGTCCTTTTGGAATTTTTGCTTTTCGAAGAATGCCTTTCGGATTATGTAATGCATCTGCAACATTCCAGAGATGTATGATGTCCATATTTACTACTTAATTGATGATGGATTGGAAGTATTTATGGATGATTTCTCTGTATTTGAAACATCATTTGATTGATGATGGATTGGAAGTATTTATGGATGATTTCTCTGTATTTGGAACATCATTTGACACATTCTTAAATTATCTTGAAAAAGTTTTGGAGTTATGCAAGAACTAATTTGGTTCTGAATTAGGAGAAATGTCAATTTATGGTTGCAGGAGGAATTGTGTTGGGGCATAAAGTTTCAGAAGATGGTATGGAAGCAGACACTGCAAAAATTCAAGTTATATCATAACTAACACCTCTTACTAATGTAAGAGAGGTTAGGAGTTTTCTTGGACATGTTGGATTTTACAGACGTTTTAATAAAGATTTTTAAAAAATTACCAAACCTCTATGCCAACTTTTAGAAAAGAACAAGAAATTTGAATTTACTGAAAGCTATTTAAATGTCTTTCTAAAGGAAAAATTAATCACAACCCCTATTATAGTTTCACCTAATTGGGAAAACCATTTGAATTGCAAAAATTATCAAACCTCTATGCCAACTTTTACAAAAGGACAAGAAATTTGAATTTATTGAAAGCTGTTTAAATGCCTTAAAGTTATTAAAGGAAGAAATTAATCACAGCCCCTATTATAGTTTCACCTAACTGGGAGAAACCATTTGAATTGATGTGTGAGGCTAGTGAATAGTTAGAAAAGGATAAGAAATTTGAATTTACTGAAAGCTGTTTAAATGCCTTTGAGTTGTTAAAAGAAAAATTAATCACATTTTAGAAAAGGACAAGAAATTTGAGTTTACTGAAAGCTATTTAAATGTCTTTGAGTTATTAAGAGAAAAATTAATCACGACCCTTTATTATAGTTTCACCTAACTGGGAGAAACCATTTGAACTGATGTGCGATGCTAGTGATTATGTTATTGTAGTTTTACCTAACTGGGAGAAACCATTTGAACTGATGTGTGATGCTAGTGATTATGCTATTGGAGCTGTGGGGATAAAGGTATGAAAAGATTTTTAAAGTTATATACTACGCTAGTAAAACTCTTAATGATGTACAAATTAACTATAATGTTACTGTAAAAGAGTTACTAGCCATTGTGTATGCTTTAGATAAATTTAGATCTTATTTAATTGGAGCTAAATGTGTTGTGCATACTGATCACTCTGCTATTAAATATCTGATGCAAAAGAAGGATGCTAAACAAGGTTGATTAGATGAATACTTTTGATGCAAAAATTTGATCTTGTGGTTATTGATAGAAAGGGAACTGTTAATTAAATTGCTGATCATTTGTCAAGATTAGAAAATCAAGAATCATCTGACACTGAAAATGAAATTACAGACAGTATCTTTGATGAACAACTTTATAATATTAATGAGTCGAAAATATCTTGGTATGCTGATATTGTTAACTATACTATAAGTGATATTTTGCCACCTATGTTGGCATTGCAACAACAAAGGAAATTTATTCATGATGCAAAAGCATATTTTTGGGATGAGCCTTATTTATATAAATAATGTAAAGATCTGATTATGAGGAGATGCATACCTTATGAAGAAACTGAGCTAATCATTCAAAAATGTCATGAATCTGAATTTGGAGGACATTTTAGGATTATAAAGCTGCTTATAAAATTTTACATGTTGGATTTTATTGGCCTACTATCTTTAAAGATGTTTATTGATACATTAAAGATTGTGATCGATGTCAAAGAGTAGGAAATATATCTAGAAGAAATGAAATGCCTCTAAATTTTTGTTAGAAGTTGAGATCTTTGACGTTTGGGGATTAGATTTTATGGGACCATTTATTCCTTCGTTTGGAAACTTATATTTATTATATGCAGCAGACTTACGTTTCTAAGTGGATTGAAGCACAAGCTTTACCTCGTTGTGATGCTAAAAGTGTTTCAAGTCTCTAAGTGGATTGAAGCACAAGCTTTACCTCGCTGTGACGCTAAAAGTGTTTCAAGATTCATTGAAGCACAAGCTTTACCTCGTTGTGATGCTAAAAGTGTTTCAAGATTTTTAATGAAAAAAATTTTCACTACATAGGGAATGCCTGGAATGATTGTCACTGACGGAGGATCACATATTAGGAATAAATATATTCAGAGATTGGCAGAAAAATTTAATATTATTCATAGAATCTTTATTACCTATCACCCACAAACCAGTGGGTTAGCTGAAGTTTCTAATAGAGAGATTAAACAAATACTTGAAAAGACTGTAAACCCTAATAGAATAGATTGGTCCAATAGAATGGATATCGCATTGTGGGCTTACAGGACTGCTTATAAAACTCCTAATGGAATGACTCCTTACAGACTGATTTTTGGAAAGACTTGTCACTTACCAGTAGAGTTGGAGCTTAAAGCATATTGGGCGATTAAAGAATTCAATTATAATCTGAAAGATACTGGTAATAAGAGATTGTTACAACTAAATGAATTTGAAGAATTAAGAAATGAGTCTTATGATAACGACAAAATTTATAAGGTGAAATTAAAGTTATGGCATGATCGAAAGATTAACTAGAAGAACTTTGAACTAGGACAAGAAGATTTACTTTACAACACTCGATTGAAGTTATTTCCTGGCAAGTTGAAGTCTTGTTGGCTAGGACCCTTTACTGTAACTCAAGTTTATACCTATGGAGCTGTTAAGATTGAAGATCAGAAGATGGGAAATATGATTTAAAGTAAATGGAACACAGATTAAAATTATTATGAGGGTAAAAGACCAAATTTTAAAGAGGTTTTAATGATCAGTCAACCTGAATGACACCTGAATAGGTCAGGCTGACGATACTAAACCAAGCGCTTTATGGGAGGCAACCCATATTTATCTTTACTTTATTCGCAATTATAGTAGTTGCAAGCGCTTTATGGGAGGCAACCCATAGTTATCTTTATTTTTATTGCAATTATAGTGTTTTTAGCTTTATGGGAGGCAACCCATATTTATCTTTACTTTTATCGCAATTATAGTAGTTTTTATTTGAAATTATTGTTATTTTGTGGTATTATTAAGCTTTACTACTCTTATTTACCCTTGAAACATCTTAAAAATTGGATCCATATAGAAAAATTGGAACGCATTCGGACCAAAGCTAAACTATGAAAATTTTGCCTTCGGCGCCGACGGCTCCCTCGATGCCGCCGACGGTGGATTTTTCCTGAGAGTCCAGGCAAAATTAATACAGAGGCCCGCCGACAGCTCCATCGACCCCGCCGACGACGAGACCGGCAAATTGGCGGTTACTTGGGTTCAAATGACCCAACTGAGAGATTCTCAGTTTTCGAAGATGAAAATGACATGACAATTATAATAGATCAAGCATCTCAGAATTCACTTCCAGTTCAACCCTTAGTCCCTGATAAGTCTCTGGTGATCTTACGCCGAATGAAGAAATTGGAAAATGAGGTATAAAATATCATGAATACGATTAAAAATATCTCCGATTTCTTCGATCATTTAGACTGGAGGATGAAAGAACATTATGAGCACTCTGGACATTTAGAAGATAGCTTGATACTACTAATGAGGAGGATGAAGTTAATAGAAGAGGATTCCACTGATGAATTTCCATTCCGACCCTTCTAGAATCTCTTCGCTCATGTGCAATCAATTGGTGATCTCAGAGGAGAATCGAGTACCGAGTCTGAGGATTAGTAGATTTTTATTACTACTTATCTGTCTATCTACGTGTGTAATTTGATTTGAATTTAGTATTTGCTTTGCTTTAGAATTATGCTTTCAAATCTCTGTATAGTTGAGACTAAGCATTGGATGTCTTATTTTCAGCGTTTTGAGAGTTGTGGCTTAGATTACGATGCTGAATTAATGTACTGAGGTTGAGAGAATACCAAACTTAGGTGTCTTATGTAACATATATTGTACCCCTTGGAATTACCTTTTGGTTACTTTTTGCCTTACGTACAAAATTTAATTCAACAAGGACACTTACCAAAACAAATGCCAAGAGATAAATTACAACTTTCATAAAAATTATGGAATATTAAAAGTTAAACTCCCAACTCAAAAGAGGGTCTCAGATTTGATACAGTTGGACTAGTTAATGATTCAGAATTTTGTATAGTTGTTACTTGTTAATCAGAAGAGGATTTCATCGATAAAAAGGATGAATCTACTGATCTGCTAATAGAAGATGCTTTGCCAGAGTTTTAGGAAGAAATTAAATCAATGGTTGATGAGTTGAAAGAAATCAACCTCGGGACTGAAGAGCAACCCCGACCTACATTTATAAATTCTCTACTCAATGTTGAAGAATCTTTACAGCATATTAAATTGCTAAAAGACATTAAAGATTGCTTCGCGTGGAGCTATGATGAAATGTCAGGACTGTCAGCAGAGGCTGCAGTTCATAAAGTCGGAGTAGATAAAAATATAACCCCAGTAAAATAAGCTCCAAAAAGAATGCGCCTCGAATTAGAGCAACAAGTCATCGCCGAGGCAAAAAAATTAACAGGCGCTAACTTTGTAAAAGAAGAGCAGTACCCCACATGGTTAGCCAATATTGTACATGTCAAGAAGAAAAATGGACAAATCTGTGTTTGCGTCGACTTCATAGATTTGAACAAGGCATGTATAAAAGACGAGTTTCCACTATCAAAACTAGAAATGATAGTGGATATCGTTTCTACACATGAAATCTTCTCTTTCATAGATGGATTGTCGGGATATAACCAAATCAAGATGACTCCTGAGTATGCAGCACTTAATAGCCTTCAAGACACCGATCAGAAATTTCTGCTACATAGTGATACCGTTTGGGTTGAAGAACGCCGGAGCAACATATCAACATGCAATGACAAAAATTTTTGACAACCTCGGTCACAATCAAGTAGAATGCTACGTGGATGATTTGGTCATCAAAATCAAATGAAAAATAAACCATTTGTGTGATTTGAGGGTCGCTTTCAAACGGTTACGACGATATGACTTTAAAATGAATCCCTCAAAGTGCGCCTTTGGCATTACCTCTGGGAGGTTTCTAGGATTTGTTCTCTGTCATCGGGGAATCAAGATCGACCCGGATAAGATTAAGGCTATCTTGAAAATGCCTCCTCCTAAAACCTTAAAACAAATACGTTCCTTCCATGAGAAGTTGACATATCTGAATCACTTTATTTCTAATCTCTCAGTAAGGTGTCATCCCTTCTCAACATTAATTAAAAAGGATGCCAAATTCATTTGGGAAGAGAAATTTCATCGCGCCTTTCACGATGTTAAACATTATTTAATGACACCTCCTGTTTTGGCAGCCTCCATCCTAGGGAAATCTTTTATACTTTATACCGCAGCCCTAGATGACTCTCTTGGAGCCCTATTAGCCCAAGTCAATGCGGGGGCAAAGAAAACTCACTCTACTACTCGAGTCGTCGTCTGATACTGAAAAAAGTAAGGTATCCACCTATTAAGAAGCATTGTTTGGCATTATATTTCACCACTCAAAAGCTTAGACATTACATGCTCTCTCATAAGATTACCCTAATTTCAAAAGTTAATTCATTGCAATATTTGATGACCCGACCAACACTCTCCGGACGTATAGCAACATGGTCAATGATCTTATTACAATTTGATATAACTTTTGTTCCCCTCCGTGCTATGAAGGGACATATTCTAGCAGACCTTCTCGCTGCACACCCACTGTCAGCTGGGTCCCCTCTCGACAACAAACTACTAGATGAGCTAGTATTATAAATGGAATTTTTCAGGGCGCAACGTTGGGAGATGTACTTTGACGGTGCTTCATCAGCTAGAAAAGACAAAAGATCAGGCACAGTCATACCAGACAAAGCAGGGATTGATTTGATCTTTATCATGCCAGATAAGAGTATGTTGAGGATCCCATACCACCTGACAGAGCCGTGCAGCAACAATGAAGCAGAATATGAAGCCTTAATCACAGGATTGGAGTTGGCAATCTCAATGGATAAAACAAACATTGTCATCTACGGTGACTCTCAACTCGTCATCCAACAAGTCGCTGGATAATACAAAATTCTGAAACCAAGAATAGAAGAATATTACTGATACATGATGAAGCTACTGGAGAAAATCTCCTACGTGACATTCTATCAGATTCCTCGGGAGATAATGCCTATGCTGATGCTCTAGCAAAACTCACTAAAGAATTGGCTTGTCCCCCGGAGGATTCCATTGAAATTTCAGTAGAAGGATGATAAATTATGTCTCAAATTGACCTCGACAATCTACACAATCTCGAAAAAGAGGAAACAACGATTGCAGTTGCGGATATCAACAAAGATTGGCACAAGCCATTAGTAGAATATTTGCATACTTGAAAGCTGTCGGAAGACAAGTTTGAGGCACATCGCATTATAAAAAGGGCTATGTCATACGCCTTGGTTGGTGATGTCCTCTATAGAAGATCGTTCGATCAGATGTGGCTACAATTCCTAAGCAAAGCCGAAGCCCGAAATATTGTCAAAGAAGCACATGCCGATTGTTTGGCACTCACCAGTCGGGATAAAAAATGAAAATGAAAATCAAGATACTCGGATTTTATTGGCCAGCAATGATGTCTGACTGCATGGATACAACCAGAAAATGTCACCAGTGTCAAGTGCAAAGGGTGGTCTTGCATGAACTCTGAATGTACTACACCAAATCGTCGCTTCGTGGCCATTCGAGTGTTAGCGAATAAACATAATAGGTCTGATAGACCCTCCATCTTCCAAAGGACACATGTTCATACTTGCCACTACAGATTAATTCTCCAAATGGGTAGAGGTAGTGCCGCTACGAGAGGTTACCACACAGCACACCCTTCAGTTCTTTAAAAGCCAAGTCATCTACTATTTCAGAATTCCACGAAGAATAATTTCCAACAATGACATAGATTTTAAAAGCACAAAAATCAACAATTTTGTCAAAAGACATGAGATAGATTAGAGATACTCTACAAATTACTATCCCATAGCGAACGGATTGGCTGAAGCCTTCAACAAGACACTAGTACAGATTTTGAAGAAAAAATTGGATGAAAGCAATAGGGATTGGCACAATAAATTGCTAGAAGCTTTGTGGGCCTACTGAACGACGCTCAGGACTCCCACTCAGTGTACACCCTATATGCTCGTGCACGGGTCCGAGGTCATACTATCGTTAGAAATTCAAAAACCGTCTCTCAGAGTCACTATAGCAAACCAACTTACAATAAAAGAAAGTGCAAAGCTAAAGATTGAGGAACTAGAAAGTCTGGAAGGAAAACAACTTGAAACACAACAACATCTGAAACTTTACTAGGAAAAGATGATACAAGCTCATGACAAATTGGTCTGCCCAAGGACATTCCAAGTTGGTGACCTTGTTCTCGTGCTCAAAAGGCCTATTCTTGCATGCCGCAAGATAGGTGAAAAATTCGAGCTAACTTGGGAGGGACCATTTGGCGTTGAAAAAGTCTACACAAGAGGAGCTTACTAGATAGAAGACTTCTGGGGTGAAAGACCCATGCTACCAATCAACGGATGATACTGACCCAAGGAAAATATGTTGAGATTTTCATACCTACTTTATACTATTTCTAATGATATTGCACTTTAGAGAAAGGTATTTTTGGTGTTTTGTTGCAAGAATGATGAATTAGCGTCATTGGAGCAAAACAATGCAAAAAAGGAGCGACTTTGGAGCGAAAATGACCAAAATGTGGAAATTTTAACTAGGCCGCTGATGGTGCCCTCAACTCCGCTGACGGCGAGTTTTTCCCAAGGCTACAGTTGAAAATTATTCAGAAGCCCGCCGACGGCACCCTTGAGGTCGCCGACAGCGAGATCGACCGTTACGCCTACTCAAGTTTTGGATGAGGCCAAATTTTGAAGGGATTCTTAGGCAACTCTTGTGAAAGCTTATCCACAACATTAAAAGACTATTTTGGCCAAAAATTGGAGAGCATGGAAAAGGAGGGAAAGAATTTAGGGAGTAAAGGAAGTGCTAGAGAGAGTTCCTAGAGGTTAGAAAGGTTTCAATATTGTGAGGAATTCTTCGAGAGATTGTAAGAGTGGAGGGAAAGTGAGAGATTTCTTCCTCCGTGCTACTTTGAAGAGGAATTCTGTGTGCTGTAAAGAAAGGAAGAGATTCAGAGGAACTTCGATGAGTGTTCTTAGGGAGGAACGTGCTGTAAAGAAAGGAAGAGATTCAGAGGAACTTCGAGGAGTTTTCTTGGGGAGAAATTATGAAGTTATTTACTTGTTGTAGTTTGTATGACTTTGATTTTATATATGAATTCCAAGTTTTGTTTTGTTTTCCCCATGAGATCCGAGTAGTTTTATCTGTCTTTCTCCTTGTCTTGATATTTTTGAAATGGTGATTTGAATTAGTGAAGCCATAAAAATGTTTAAGAAATTGTGATGATCTTTTCACTTCGATCTTAATTTACTTTCATCTGGCCAATTGATTTGTTAAAAAATGTTGAGTTTTACAACTAAAGTGAAGATTACATCCAAGATTCAGGGAGGTCAAAGCCCTTGGAAGTTGGGTGCAAATAAATAAGGAAATAATATTATCGGGTGTAGAATTGGAGAATTTAGAGTGACAGACTAAAATCCCCAATTTGGTCCTATCGTTTGGGTGCTGCGTGTAGATGTTAGCCCTCAGGTGAGGGGAACGTGGGAGCTCCAAAGTGAGAGCCGGTATCCTCTTAGATGTTAGCCCTCAGGTGAGGGGAACGTGGGAGCTCCAAAGTGAGAGCCGGTATCCTCCCGCCTAGCCGCAGATTCAGTAAACAAGCAAAGGATTAATCAATGTTTTTTATGCCTATACCAAAGGGTAAAGAATTGGTATGCTCCTATTTAACACAATATAAATTGAACTAGCTCATTTTATTCATTCACTATGCTTTCCTGACAAGGAGAAGGATGCTTTCTTATATATTGAATATCTTAATTAAACCCTCCTCAGTATCATTAGTTAATTAATAGTTATTAAAATTACCTATTTATTTCGATTTCCTATTAGTGAAATAAGCAAATTGAACTTCATTGTTGTGATTAAAGTATTGCTTTTCTAAAATCTTAGTTCGTAATTCTAAACTAATCCCTATGGGACAGATATCTAGGACTCCATTAGAGCCTTATATTACTTAAGCGATACGTATACTTGCGTTGATAAGTGTGACTTTGCAATTATTGAATATTTATTACGTCCATATTTATCTTATATTTTTATTGCATGTTTAAAGTATCCGGTTAGATACCTGAAGACATACTACGCAACCTGACATTGCTTGCCTTTTCTTGATTTGAAATTTTGAAATTTTGATTATTTTGGGGTTATTTATGTGGTCAAACGTCTCTAATCGGGTCCAAAATTTTTGTTATAAAATTAACCTCAACATATCAAAAAAAAGAGTTTTTTGAAAATTACAATCCTCAATTTTCTCTTTTCAATTTTTATAACCTACTAATTTAAACACAATTCACATATAAATAAACAATCTCTTCAACAAAATAAACTAAAATTTCCTTTAATAAATACTTTGTTTTGTTCTTGTTCAAGCTAAGTTTCAGCCCACTGACATTTTTCCTATAGTCTGCAGAGAAATGTCAGGTTCGAGGCTGATCTTCACCTTTAAAGATGGCTAGAATCTCACACTAAATGAAGAAATGGCACCGCAGGGTGGCACTATAGATTTCGACATGGAATTTAACCAATTCGGCATGGATTACAAAGGGTCTTTAATAAATTTTGTCAGTCGACAGGAAAATGAAAGGCTGCCCTCACCACTAAGGGTGGCCACCAAAGACAGTGCGTCGCTGAAAGGAAAGAGTGTGATGGTACAAAAGGACCCAATAGAGGGGCCCAACCGTTTACCATCCATGATAGCTACGCCGACTAGGGGCCTAGTTGCTGCTGATATTGAAAGGATATTGTTTTCTCCACTTTTAAGAACACAACGAAGAAACGCCAGCCAACGAAAATAGAGAGATTTCTTACAATAAGAGAAGAGACGCCAGAAAGAGGCAGACAACTCGCTCACTCCTATTCCTGAGGGACATATTTAGGATCCGGACATGAAAGAGACCTCTTCCAGCAAGCCCTCAACGGATGAGGAGTCCGAGTTTGTGACAAAGCTAAAGATACTACCAACTTTAGATGTTCTTTGTATGGGTTTCCCTACCTGCAATGCTGAAATACCTGCATGAGTGTCAGCTACAGGGGCATTTGTGGAGTGCCTGGACTGCAATGTCCTACATCTACAACACTACATCACATTAGAGGAACATGCATCTACCAAAGATGGATCTCAGGCAGAGCCATATATCCCAATGGATGCAGAGCCCTATGTTTCGAGGGGTACAAAGCCAAACATCCTGTCATATGTAGAATCATATATTCCGTTAGAGCCAGAGACAACACCAGCTTGGGTTCCCGCTGATATTCAAATGAGGGAATACCCGTGACAACTGCCGACTCTTAGTACGGTGGAATATTATAAAATGAGCAAAGTAAATAAAAGAAACTTCAAATTCTACGAAAAAGTACAGAGAAAATTCATCAACATACTGGAGGGATTAGAACTGTATACCCAAGTCTTCCAAGAGACCGATGAACAGAGTATTCTTGACTGCATTTTTGACCTAAAGGATGGAGGTCAAGCAGGTTTACTCATGGAAAGGAGCTATTCTGAGCCGAGGAAATGGATGTGAGGAAAATGGAGGATTACTATCCAGTGTGGCTGCTGCTACCACTTTACAAATGACGGACAGAGGAATCCATCTAGGATCCTAAGACACGATCAAGCAGATCCACTACCGCTACTGATAATGTGGATGATCAAAAGAATAGTCAAATGGAGTATTCTGCACGCTATCTGCTTTGCAAATAATTTTATTATCAACATCTATGACTAGGGTGATTGCATTCCTCCACACATCGATCACCATGACTTCGTGAGGCCTTTTTGCACACCCTCATTCATGAGTAAAAGTAACATCTTATTTGGGAAAGAAATTGACATCGTCGGCCCTGGTGAGTTCAAAGGCTCTGTGGAGATTCCCCTACTAGTTGGCTCAGTTTTTGTTCTTAAAGGCTATGGTGCAGACGTTGCCAAGTATTGCATTCTAGGAGTGCAACACTACAGGGTGTCGGTGACCTTCCAACTGATGGATGACAACAAGATGTCGCATGGATTTTAGCCAGATTCATAACTGGAGGAACTACTACCTTACAAGCTATGAGAGGATTGCACCTCTAAGCACATGCAAAGGGAACTCTTGTTCAGTAGTGTGGCTTAGAAGGCCGGTTCGATCAGAAGCTCATCACAGCAGGAACAAACCGTCAGAGGATTCCTTTCTCCTTTACTACATTACAACAATTTGATATGTAGAAAAATAGCTCAGCTTATGATGTGTACTTGGCATGAGATATTTTGGACGTACTTTGATGCATTTTTGATATTGTACCTTTTGAGGCGTTGGCCTACACTTGATATGTATCATTTTGATGGAGAACATTAATGAAGTTTCTTTTAGAAATTTGTCTTTTTCTCAATTGCGTTTTGTGCGATGGATGGAAGCCACAAACCACACGTTGGTTCAAAATTACAACAAACAAAGAACAAAACGACAAAAAAAAATTAATGATAATAAAGTTTAAGAAAAAATAACCAATAAACAAACAACAAAACTACTCTCTTTTTGAAAAAAATCAACCAACTAAAGCTAAATTTTGAAAAATTAAATGTGATAAAAACAACAAGAACATAAAATAAATCTATTGAGTGGATTCTCTCGATTTCGGAGTTTCTTACTCATTGTTAATGCAACATAACTGTCTTTATCTGCACTAAATCTTTTCACATCCTCGCCGAATTGCACATTCTGCACAAAGTCCCACAAAATTCTACATATCTTCCTAAAAATGTCAGCCTTTTCACATGACACATATCTTTGGGTTTAACACCATCAATTCTAATTTTCAAATCAATCCCTAATTTCTGATTCACCCTTTTGAGGTCGGTCCTTACCTTCCAACACTCTCTTTTGAGATTTATCATTAACTTTCAATTCACATTTTCGAATCAGTCCTTAACCTCTGATTCACCCTTTTGAGGTTGGTCCTTACCTTCTGACGCTCTCTTTTGAGATTAATCTCTACCTTTCAATTCTCATTTTTGAATCAGTCCCTAATTTCTGATTCACCATTTTGAGGTCGGTCCTTACCTTCCGACGCTCTCTTTTGAGATTGATCACTACATTTTATTTTTGGAGTTCTCTGTGATCAGAAGAACTTTCTAAAAATAAAATGGTGTTTAAAATAAAAATTTTATTTTATCCTAATTTTAAATACATAAAATAATTAAAAATGATAAAGATCACAAAAATAATAAAATTCATGCAAATGTTGTAAATTGTTTTCTAAACATTTAGGAACGATTGGAATATTTTCCTTACTTTCTAAACGAAGATATTGAATTTTAAAGCTTAAAATAACTTTTAAAGGCTAAAAAATGAATTTTCAATAAAATAATTCCAATAAATCAAAGAAAAATCAGAAAAATGTAAAAATTGCTTCTCTAGGTTCTCTAACCTCAGGCAGATGTTTCAAAAATATAAAACGTAATTTTCAACACTTAAAATATTTTATAATTAATAAATACTCCAAAACTTAAAATAACTATAATACTTCAGAAAAAACTCAAGAAAAAAGCACAAAGACAGTTGTGCTCGCGCAGCACAACTGTCTTTGTCTGCACTAATTCTCTTCACATTCTCGCGAAATTGCACATTCTGCACAAAGTCCCACAAAATTCTACATGTATTCCTAAAAAATGTCAACCTTTTCACATGACACATATCTTTGGGTTTAACACCACCAATTCTCATTTTTGAATCAGTCCCTAATTTCTGATTCACCCTTTTGAGGTCAGTCCTTACCTTCTGACACTCTCTTTTGAGATTGCTCATTAACTTTCAATTCTAATTTTAGAATCAGTCCTTAACCTCTGATTCACCCTTTTGAGGTTGGTCCTTACCTCCCGACGCTCTCTTTTGAGATTGATCCCTAGCTTTTAATTGTTATTTTTGAATCAATCCCTAATTTCTGATTCACCCTTTTGAGGTCGGTCCTTACCTTCTGATGCTCTCTTTTAAGATTGATCACTACCTTTTAATTCTCATTTTTTGAATCAGTCCCTAATATCAGATTCACCCTTTTGAGGTCGATCATTACCTTCCGACGCTCTCTTTTGAGATTGAACACTACCTTTCAATTCTCTCTTTCAAATCAGTCCCTAATTTCTGATTTACCCTTTTAAGGTCGGTCCTTACCTTCCGACGCTCTCTTTTCAGATTGATCACTACCTTTCAATTCTCATTTTCGAATTAGTCCCTAAATTCTGATTCACCCTTTTGAAGTCGGTCCTTACCTTCCAACTCTCTCTTTTGAGATTGATCACTACCTTTCAATTCTCATTTTTGAATCAGTCTTTAATATCTGATTCACTACTTTTATGGTCGGTTCTTACCTTCCGATGCTCTCTTTTGAGATTGATCACTACCTTTCAATTCCCATTTTTGAATCAGTTCCTAATTTCTGATTCATCCTTTTGAGGTCGGTCCTTACCGCTCGATACTCTCTTTTGAGATTGATCACTACCTTTCAATTCTCATTTTCAAATTTGTCCTTAATTTTTGATTCACTACTTTTGAGGTTGGTCCTTACCTTCCAACGCTCTCTTTTGAGATTGATCCTTACCTTTCAATTCACATTTTCAAATCAGTCTTAAATCTCTGATTCACTACTTTTGAGGTCGTTCATAACCTTTCGACGCTCTCTTTTGAGATTGATCCTTATCTTTCAATTCTCATATTAGAATCAGTCTTTAATTTCTGATTCACCCTTTTGAGGTCGATCCTTACCTTTTGACGCTCTCTTTTGAGATTGATCCTTACCTTTCAATTCTCATTTTCGAATCTGTCCTTAACTTTTGATTAACCTATTTTAGGTCGGTACTTACCTTCCAAAGCTCTCTTTTGAGATTGATCATTAACTTTCAATTCTCATTTTAGAAACAGTTCTTAACCTTTAATTTACCCTTTTGACGCCAGTCCCTACTTTCTGACTCTCTTTCTTTTGATTGATCCTTAACTTTCAATCCTTATCTTGAGATCAGTCCTTAACTTCTGATTCATCTCTTTTCATGATTGGTCCTTAACTTTTGACCCTCTTCTAAAATTAATACCTGAATTTTAAGTCCCACCCCGAGGTCAGCACTTGCACACTGATTCCCATCTTCTATAAATTCCTAAAATCTCATAACTGAAAATCCACTCTCTAATCCTCAGTGAGAGTCCCTACTTCTTGACTTTGATCAAATATTCAACTGCTATATTCCCCAGTGGAAACAAATAATACACACAATCCCACACCCCTTCTATGTCTCTTGACTTAGGAGTTTGTATTGGTTTTGTTGATCTCGTCAGTCAACGCCAATACACGCAGTGTGCTTGCTCAAAACACTACACCTATTGGTTGTCCATTTGTTGACCACATTTTGGGTTGAGGTCTATTGCTCTCTTTAGTAGCCTATGTTCTAGCCATAAGACTTCCTATTGACTATTCCTAGAAAACTAGAAAAGGAACTGTCACCATTAGAAATTCTAAAGTCCTCTTTGCTCAACTTGAAGTTCTACATATTGGTCCTAACCTTTAGCACTTAGTTGGTGAGTTCACTATGGGGGAGCTCAAGAAGAGTTCTTATAGGACTGTTTGACCTTAGGATTGGCCCTGGGTGTTGGTCTAGAGCTAAGGCACTCAACAGCAATCACCTCACTCACAACCACTCACAAGTACAAACCAAAATTTCTTGACTTTTATCCCTTGATACTTTTGGGATACTTATCTAGATGGTCCCCTAAACCCACTGACCCTAGGCTAGGATTTAGCTAAGACCAGTACATAAAGGACCCAAATAGGGTTTCCATTGGCTCATGGCATATTTATGGTGGTTGGCACCCCAACTCTACCAAAATGCTCAACTTAGCCTTTTGCCCCTAAACTTCTCCAAATTACCTAAGTACCCTTGGGGCCCAAAATTTGGCCAAAATTCCCAAATTTGCCCAAAATACCCAAATTTGTTCAAAAGTCATTCCAAAGCTTTTCAAAATACGCACATTACCCAAAATCACTAAAAAATTGCCAAATTACCAAAATACCCCTCCTTAGCCCAAAATTCCACAAGTTCCAAAAAGTCCCAAAAATTCCCAAAAAATTCCAAATATTCCTAATTTCAGTTTTCTCAACTTCCACATGACCCAATCTGACTGTTTTGACCAAAACCCCCAAATTACGTTTAAAAGCCCAATTCCCCAAATATACTTCAAATGTCCATCAAATTGGTCCGCATTTCCCCCAATTTCAATCCTAAACTCAAATTCACCTTTCATATGAACAATCTAAATCAAATCCAAGCTCAATTGTCTCATATTTTGAGCTCAATTTTGATCCAAATCAAAAGCCCCAATTTTGGCCACATGACCTAATCTCACCCAATTAAACTCATAGCCCACTACATTTGCTATAACTTATGTTGAAAACTCTTCATAACATTCCCATAAATCAAAATTGACCTTCAATTGGCCTTGGTGAAGCCTCAATTTCATTTAATTTTGACCTAAGTCCAAAAGCCCCAAATTTTGCCATAAATTGGTTATGCCTCCAAATTTCACCAAATTGATTGCCTTAACCCCAAAATTGGCACCACTTTTTTGTTGAAAACTCTTTATTATGTTCTAATTGACAATTTTCAATGATCAATTTGGACTTAGCCTAAGGCTAGCCTAATCTAGACCCAAGTTTAGCCCAACATGCCAAAAATGACCATATCTCCAAAATTCCTCAAATTGACCCTCCAATTGAACTCAAAATCACTTCAACCCTTCACCAAAGATGTTCCATACAATCATCTACATCAAATCTAACATTCAATTAGGATTGAAATCATGCCTATCCTCACCCAAACTTAACCCTTGACCATGTGAACTTAAATGGACCCATGACCAAATTTGATCAAATTCAACTCAACATGCCAAATTAACTCCACTACAGCCAATCTTAGGACCCCTAAGACTTAGCCAAGACCACCTAACCCAAGCTAAATGAGTTATGGACCAAGAGTCCCCCAAATTAAGGTATTTATTGCCAAACCAAAGATATATTTCCCAAAGCCTCCCACAAATTTAAGTTAATTGCCTTGCAAGATTTCCGTGAGGTTCCAAAACTCCTAGCCACCTCCCCCTACCATGGCCGGCCGGCCTAGTCACAAAAGAAGCCAAAATCGAGGGCCACCCCTCTTAAGTTCCACCCAATCCATTTATTTAGAGTTGATTTCATGGCATCTTAACCGTATAGTTATGTTCCTCTAGTCAAGATGAGCATTTAAAAAAAATCATTCAATTTGGTTGTGAAATGAGAGAGATATCAAGCCTTAAAGATAGACGGTTCTCGGGCTAGGCCATTAGGGACAATGATGGAGAGTCTTTTGATCGCATGTTTATCTCATCAATGGATGAGATCAAGTCGGACAACGCTCCCTTACATGAACTGTGGGCCTAGTCATCGTTGAGATGGATGGCGGAGTCAAATTGGAGCACGCTGTGTGGAGCTTCGAAGCCACCGTAGGTTGACATGGCGCCGCATGTTTAAGTAGATAAATAGGGAATTAAATAAATAATAAAATGTTCCTAAACTTTTAAAATCCATATCTTGGTATACAAAAATCACAAAAATAAAATAAAAATACCCTCTTGCTCAGTGAACAAAGTAGAACAATGTGGAGTAATTTGAAGTCAATTTGATGTACATTTCATTTTTAATAAATCAATTAGGGTTATGAGTCTTTTAACTCTCCATGCATGTAGGTATTTCACCAGTGCTTGCAATTTTGACATGTTGTAGCCTCTGATAAGGGGAACATTCCCTGATTTTTCCAAAATCAAGGGAGACCTCTAGACAGAAATCCATATTTTTCAAGCTTATGTCTATTATCAACATAAATTAATCATAATAATTATCATGTAGCTTAGAAAAATTCAAAGAAATTTTGGTAGGTCTACTATGATCAGAGAACTATTTGAAAAATCTTCACAAACTATGTCATTCAAAATGCACCTAATCTTCACAAACTCTAAAACAAAAGGATAATTAATTTTGGAAAATACAAACATTAAAATGACTTGATTTTTAATCTTCACTATTTTTTAAGACTCAGAGAACTCCCCATAAAAATTTCAAAATATTTTGAACTCATTTGAAAACTCAAATTGATTTTCTATGTTAAATGACATTTTTGACAATAAAATAATTTTTAATAATTAAAATATGACTCAAAAAATTATGAAAACTTGTTTTTGGAGTTCTCTATGATCAGACTAACTTTTTAAAAATAAAATGGTATTTAAAATAAGAACTTCATTTTTAGCCTATTTTTAAACATTTAAAATAATTAAAAATGATAAAAAATCACAAGAATAATAAAATTCATCAAAATGTTCTAAATTGTTTTCTAAACATTTAAGAACAATTGGAATATTTTTCGTGACTTTCTAAATGAAGATATTGAATTTTAAAGCTTAAAATACCTTTTAAGGGCTAAAAAGAGGATTTTCACCAAAATAATTCCAATAAATCAAAGAAAAGTCTTAAAAATGTAAAATTTGCTTCTATAGGTTCTCTAACCTCACGGAGATTTTTTAAAAATAAAAAACATAATTTTCAACACTTAAAATATTTTATACTTAATAAATACTCTAGAAATTAAAATAACTATAATAATTCGTGAAAAACTCAATAGATCATGAAATTTGGTTCAAATGGTTCTTTGATCTAATTCTATCTCCATTAAAAATTTCAATGGATTCGACTTTGTCTTGGTCAAGTTATAGAAATTTCTTTGAAACATCTTATTTTTGCATAAAAATAATTATATAAATTATATTAAATTTTGAAAAATCACATTTTCTCATCTGATGGTTTAGTTGACCCATTATTAAGGTAAGATAAAAATTTCAAAATCATTTAAATTAAATTTGACAAAATTATAAAGTGATAGAGCCTTATGGGCAAAAGTATAATTTTGGAAGTTTAGCCTTAATTAATATTTAGGCTTAATTCCAAGATGGAAAAGGGTAACTTCTGATTTTAACTAACTCATTTGGATGATTGAAACCAAAAGAGGATTAATTGGTAGAAACCAATCTCATTGTTTCCTAATGAAAAAATAAAATAAAATTGTAATTTCGTTAAATTATTAAAATTTGAAATCCTGATCAAATAAAAAACCTTAGACATAAGGGTATGACTTTGGAAGTTAATAACTCACTAATTTAATACCCCTATTTGAGGTTCAAATGACTTTCAAAAGTTTTAAAAATGAATCATCATCACTTAAAATTTTAATCTCTTTCAAGAAAAAACTAAGACATCCACCTTAAGGGCTTAGTAGTGACCATGGCTAAATCAAATATGATTAAATGAGGATTAGAATGGTGAACATAGCAAAAATTAAACACGTTTGGAACATTACAAGCCTAATTTAAAATTGGCTAAATGTCTTTGATAACACTAACTTGCCTCTTTAAGGGTCTTCACCCACATAATTTACAGATTAAATTATAAATGATAATTGCTTTACTCTTAGGGATAATTGAAACATCAGTGTTCACTGAACATTGAAGGTATTTATAGGATGGATTGTTAAGCAACATAATAAGTTTAAATGAGCTCAAGAATTTTCACGATGTGGTGAGAGGAAAGGATTGACCTGCTTCTTTTTCTAGACCTGTTGGATACCTCAAAGGTCTACTAAACTTTATAGTTTTGCTTAACAAAAAAAATTAAAATCATCCTTAATCAAATTAATAGAGACCCACCAAGATATGACCTAGGGTTTAGGTAGGTCATAAAAACCTTACTATTTCCGCTTTACATGAAAAAGCCCCGACATGCATTTTGAGTTTCAGGTGGTAAACGAGAAGACTTGCCAGGTATGTTTTTACAGTTTACAGCGCCGTCTTTCTTGTACTTTCATACTGTAATTTTGATATTAACACAAACTTACATGATAAACAACGATGACACCTTGCATGAAAACTAAAACTGTTAGGATAGCCACAAAACCAAAATGAAAACTAAAACTAAATTTAACCAAGATAAAATTCACCCCCACAACATTCTAAATATAAAACAATTCAAAATTTAATCACAAACATCACACAAAATAACAATTGCAACTAAATTAAGACGTCTCTATCAAATGATTGGGAATCCCTTGGAGGATGTAACCTATAGTATCTAACGAGGCTACCCACGGTTCAAATGAAATTATGGAATTCATTAATTTGGGTTTAGTAAATTCATTTGGACTAAGTGAATCCAATAGAAAATAGTGGTGTCGGAACGAGGGAATGGTAGGATCCTAATTGGTCTCACTCTAATCAACTTTAACATCCCCCGTAAAATTTAATAAACCAAAACCATACAGCCATCTAATTTGACATCATAACATGACACCCTAGAAAACTTAAACTCGCCACGACGAGGATCTTGGAGCTATCATGGTGGGTAGCGCAGCCATCTTCAACAATTATATAAGAAGCCATAGGACTTTGAGGTTGTCTGCCTAGTGCAACAAAATTTATCAATTCATCTTTAGGCTTTTATACAGCTTTGCTGTATAATATAAGCCCTAACTTGTCTTAGGATTCTGAGATTGTCGTCCATCACGACTTAAACCCTCACATCTTCTGGGCTATTTGTGTTGTCTTTTCACACGAATCTAAGCCCTAATAAATAAAATTTGCAGGAAGACACACTTAAATATTTCTCCTTACAATTGAATTCAAACAAT
Source organism: Phalaenopsis hybrid cultivar (assembly GCA_002079205.1). Taxonomy (NCBI): domain Eukaryota; kingdom Viridiplantae; phylum Streptophyta; class Magnoliopsida; order Asparagales; family Orchidaceae; genus Phalaenopsis; species Phalaenopsis hybrid cultivar. Next base: position 131,401 of record JXCR01143772.1, on the reverse strand, counting down.
AAGATAGACTGAGAGGTCATCAATGTTCTCCTCTGGATCTAATACATCCCCTAATTCTTCTTCCTTTAGATTCCAAAACAAAATACTCCAAATTTGAGTCAACCCCATTTCAAACCTCTTTGTCTGATCTCTTTGAACTGTCCTATCCATTTGAAATCTTTGAAGATAATATTTCCTAATTTTTATCGAAAGTTTTATTAAATGGCTTTGGTCATTTAAGATGTAATTAACTATAGGGCCTTGCCCTTTATTGGAAGCTTGTCTGAAACCAGCTTAATATAAACCCTATTTAATTCTTCATATTAAATAGTGGAAATTGTCGGCAAATAAAATGGTTTCACAGACCAAATGGATGTCACACATTTTGTATTTTATTTGATCGAAGCCTCATCCTCAGGTCTTGTGTTTATCCTTCGGAACAGATACAAGGTTTGAGTTAAATTGCTCTTTCATTTAAAATATGAAAAATATAGGGTCAATTNAGAATTTAATAAATCTAAAATGTAACAAAAATTAGATAAGGAATTAAGAACGGTCTCGATTTGCTAAATCGTTGACTTAAAATCACACACACACACACACACACACACACACACACACACATATATATATATATCTCTCTTATACACATTATATATATATATATATATATATATATATATATATATATATATATATATATATATATATATATATATATATATATATATATATCTGTGTGTGTGTGTGTGTGTGTGTGTAAATTAAAATGTCATTCTGAAGCAAGCGAAAAGAATTCAATTTTGGTGACCGACAACTTCTTACGGGCAACTCCCAAACAAAAATAGTGCTGACAAGGATTCAATCTCCTTTTAGGATCAGTTCTTGGTTTATGTTGATCTTCCAACAAAATTTATGCATACATATTGAAGGACTAATTCCTTTAATATCAGCTGATGTCCTTCAAAAGACTTTCTTGTATTTTTCCAAAGTTTCTAACAGTTTTTGTTCTTGAGCATCATTTAATTCTAAAAATATTATGACAGGTAGTGTAAATGAATCTCCTAAAAGTGCATACTTCAAATTTGTAGAAAGTGTTTTCAATTCTAGTTTAGGTGTTTTTCAATAGATGAAATCAAATTTTCGTCATTTTCAACAGGATCTAACATTTTAATTTTTTCCTGAATATAATCCAGTTCTTCCATACTCACTTCCATAGACTCATCTTGGATTTTATCCTCATCTTGATATTCCATATATTCCTTTTTAAATTCACTTTCATAAGTCTTTTTGAAATATTCATGGCTTAAATACTCAATAATATCCATTCTGAAGCATTCAAACTCTTGTTCTTTTGCAGGGTCTCTCGTTGAATTTGTAATATTAAATGTAACCTCTTGATCACTAACTCTCATAGTTAGTTCTCCCTTTTGCACATCTATCAATGCTCTTCTGTTGGCTAGGAATGTTCTTACTAAAATAATATGAATTTATTTATCTTCCTTCATATCTAATACAAAAAAGTCCACATGAAATATAAATTTATCAACTTTTATTAAATCATCATCTATAACTCCTTTAGGATAGGTAATCGATTGATCAACTAACTGAAGAGTTACAGTTGTAGGTGAAATTTCTCCTAAACTCAATCTTTAAAAAATTGATAATGGGATAAGATTAATACTGGCTCCTATATCACATAAAGCTTTTCCATAAAATTGTTTGCCAATAGCACAAGTAATTGTAAAACTTCCTGGATCTTTAAGTTTTTCAGGAAGCTTCTTTTGACTTATAGCGCAACACTCTTCACTAAGTACAACTGTCTCATTATCTACAAACTTCCTTTTCTTATTAAGTATATCCTTCATGAACTTCAATGAACTTCACATAGCTTGACATTTGTTCAAAAGCTTAAACAAATGGAATGTTTATCATTAATTTCCTCAAAATTTTCAAAAATTTTGAAAATTGATTAATTTTATACTTCCACTTCAATATTTGAGTAAATGGAGGTGGTGGTCTTTCAACAGTTATTTTCATTAGTTTAATAGGAATTTTTTACTCATGATGAAAATCTTCACCAGAATTTTCATTTTCCACCCCATCTTTTTGAATTTCAACTTCTCGTTGAACTCTTTCTTCTAATTCTTTTTCACATCTCAGTTAAATAGCCTTAATTTGCTCCTTGTTCTGATCTTTCGGCTTTACTTCAACATTACTAGGCAATGTTCCTAGAGGTCTATTGCTAAGTGCAATAGCAATATATCATAATTGATTTTCCATGTCTCTGATTGCAGCCCCTTGACTCTGTAATTGACTCCCATTTGTAATATCAGTTCTTTCATTGATAAATTTTTCTCCTTATATTGCAAATTGTTAAATCCTAGGGAGTTGTAAGGTTTATAAGCTTAATTTCCTCGATTTTTTGAGCTTTCCACTGGGTTTTCCCCATTGTGAATTTGAAGTTTTCAAGTTATTATTATTCCAACTAAAGTTTGGATATTTCTTCTGTCCAAGATTATAATAACTGGCATAAGGATTATTAGAATGATTACCTATTGCATTTAAAGTTTCATAAGAAGATTGAGATTCTATTATTTGTCACAATGAGTTCTCCACAAGCACAGGTGTTGTTTGAGAATATTTAATTTCATATTGATCTATCTTCTTTGATATAGTAGCTATTTAAGTAGATAATATAGATATTGCATCAGAATAATGAACACTGGCTACTTTTTTTAGATTTACCTTTTCTGAGAGCCATTGAGAATTATTAGTAGCCATCTCTTCAATTAATGAATGTGTTTCATTGAATGGTTTTGACATAAATGATCCACCACCACCAACGTCAATTATTAATCTAAGAGATCCAACCAATCCATTATAGAAAGTTTGAATTATTAACCAATCTGGCAATGCATGATATGGACACTTCTTAAGGAGATCTTTAAATTTTTCCCTGGCTTCATAATTTGATTCCTCTTCAAATTGACAAAAAGATGTAATATCATTCTAAGCTTAGCAGTTTTTGAAAGTGGGAAATATTTAGATAAAAAATTTTGTGTTAAATCTCCCCAAGTTCTGATAGATCCAGGTGCTAACGAGTCTACCCACGTCTTAGCTTTATCCCTCAGTGAAAAATGAGAAATTCTAAGTCTGACAGCATCATTCGACACTCTATTATATTGAAATGTAGCACATAATTCTAGAAAACTAGCAAAATGTAAATTTAGATCTTCATTTGGTTGTTGACCTCATTTTTAGTAAGGTCTAGTCTTCCTCTTAGGATTTAGGAACTAGCCTTAGGGTTCTTTTTTTGAAAATCTTAAAGCCTTAGAAATGGGACCCGCCTCATTTTAGAAATTCAAATTGCCTCTATACTCCTTTGAAGTTGCGCATGCGGTTCTTGACCTCTAGCACGTAGGAGGTTGGAACTAACATGAGGGAACTCAAAAGCAGTTCCTATAGGATCATTAAGCCTTAGGGTGGCCTTTTGCACAATTTGCACCGTCACGCGCACAAACTTCATGATTCATTCAGTCGACACTTCCGATCACTACAATTCACATCGCTTGCACCGTTATCTTTTGAGGACTTAAATAGATTATTGGAGACGATTGATCATAAATCAAAATTTTATGAAATTTTAATTTTAATGTTTTTTTTATCAGATTGTCAATGACGTCATCCGAGCGACCCTGGATGACAAAACAGACAATGCCGGTGCGTCCGGAATGTCAAAAATACATAGGAAGAACACCCATTTTGCTAGGGTTCCGTGCACGAATAAATTACACGAAATTTGACACTTTTTGAATAAAAAAAATCATTTTTTTAAATCCCTAAATCCCCTTCCTCTTCCATCACACCCCTCATGCACGCCTCCATCTCTCTCATTCGCGATTTCCTCCCTATGGCCGAAGTCCTCGCCATACTTCTCCCCTCCCTAGGTTTCCTGCAGTAGCCGCCTCACTGTCTCCCCTTTCTTGCATGAGAAGCAAGGAGGAGATCTCCTCCACACCACCTCCTCCATGGCAGCAAAGATTACTTTTTTTTTGGCATCTTTTTTTGCTGCCACAAATCTTTCTCCCCATGTTTTCTCATCATAGTCTCGGGATTAGGCTTGGAGGTAAGGTTTTTTTTTTATGTTTTGGGGTGATGATTCTTCTTTGGGTTGATTCTCTTCTTCCCTCTACTCATTTTTGGCTATAAAAAGAGCCCTATTTTTCTTCTTGAGGGTTGGCTGAAATTTACAAAGGGAAGTGCTGCTGGATTTTTTTTTTGCTCGTGCTACTTGTTTGCTCGACACTTTGACCGAGTTCTTTGCTTTCCTTGCTGGTCCGCTCGAAACTTTTGTTTGGCCTCTTGTTTGGCCATTGAGATTTTGGGTTGGTTCAAAAGAGCTTCGATAGAAGGAGGTGCTGTAGAAATATTTCTATTTTTTGCATTTGCCTTGGATTTACGCCAAGTGGTAACTTCCTCACCCCTTAATCACTCAATCTGCTTTCTTGGTTGTTGATATCCCTGCTTGGCTACTCGATACTATTATGGGTTTCTTGAAACCTTACTGACCTGCTCGAATATTTTGCTGGTTGGTTGATGTGTTTATGGCTTTGCTGGACATTTATTGATTTAGCTTGGTCCCGTTAGCTTCACTGTTTCATGATTTATGATCAATTTGATGACAAAGAGGCAATATTATGTGTCGTGTAAGCTTTCCTTTTACGCTTGGTTAACATGAGCAAGGATCCTTTATACAACATTATTTGCTAGAGCCGCTCATTTAAGCATCACCTTGCTATATGACAATCTTTTCCTTTGAGGCAATGCTGTTTTATGGATTCAACTTAGCATTCTCTGTTTAGCCACGCTTTAGGTCTTATCAGCGAAGCTATTTAAATTCCAATAAAGGTTCTTGAACATTGTTTTACGGTGTAGATATTGCTTTGATATGTATATGTTGGTACATTCACATACATTGCACACGATTCTCATGTGTTTCATGCCTAATCTCATGTGATTACATGCTTCCCTGCTTGATTCTATTCGAGTGTGCTAAAAAAAAATTAAGCTTATTATCTTTCATCGTGCATCCTTGGATATGAGAATAAACGATTGAAGTAACCCTCATCATTGGTATCCTTTATAGAATTGTTGTGAGAAAGGAATATGTATATATTTGAATTTATAATCAATCCAGGAGGCTAAGGCTACATGCATTCTTTGATTCTAAATTTATTGAAATGTCAATATGCCCTATCATTTGAATCTTTGGAAGATGAATTTTGCTCTAACAGGTTTGAGATTTTAATTTTGGAGGAATGTTGTGCAATAAATAAAATAGGAAGGTTTACATACGACACCTAGGAATTCTTATGCGTTTATTTAAATGATACACAATACTTCACTTATAACACTTATGTATCATGAGTTTATCAATGAAAATTTCCATTCCACAAAAAATCTTATGTATTTACCCAACCCCATCACAATTACGTTTTTACATACATACCACCCAATTTCTATGTATTTGCAAACCCAAGCACAAAAGTTGCTTCTTGTTAATGGATTTATTTCTATTCACGTTAGCAAGACTTTCAAACATATGTATATATATAGGTATTGCCCTCATGTATTTTGGAAAGAACTACATACAGGTCACCTAGAATCTGATTTTTACACATATACTACTCAATCTTTTTGCACTTCACATAGTTAGCAATTAACCCCCATTTCTTTTTATCTTCCTTACACATGAAAAGGGGTGTATTTAACATTTTTTTTTAAGGTTAGAATGGTGATATTTTGATGCAACTTGAAGAATGGGTGGCATAAATGGAAGAGCTGAAATTTGGATCTTTTTTTTTTGTGTGTTAATCCATGAGAATTGTGGTGTATGCACGCAAGGTCTTGTTCAACTCTTTCTGGCTAGCTTCTTGATATGGTTATTGTCTTAAATGATAGAGCAACAAATGTTTGCTTGACACCATTTTTTGTTTTGTTTGATATGGTGGCAGATTCATTTTGTATTTATGCCGATTTGAAAAATTTTAAGAGCTGTTTTCTGCTCTTTATTCTTGCTTTTTTGAAGAACGATTTGAGAGCTATTGTTCGGTTTCATGCAATATTTGAGGAAGACATGAACATTCATATTCATATTGCCCAAGTTCTCATGTATTTACATTTATAACACCTATACTCTGCTTTTACATATATACCACGCAATTCTTATGCAGTTACACATGTAACAAATAGTGCCATGCTTTTTGAAAATTTGAAAGCTCTGTTTGTCAACTTGCAATATGTTTTGCAAAATTTGAAACTTTTGATGGTTAATTTGTGAAATTCTGAGATTGTTAGTGTTCAATTTGCAAAAATTTGAAATTGTAGGGTGGCTTGTTTGCAAAATCTGAAACTTTGTGTTGCATAAATGTGAAAGCTGTGTAGGTGTGAATATAATGTGACCTTTACATGCTTACCACCTGATTCTTATATACTTATATACCTCACACTAAAGCTCCAAAATTTACAAACATGTGGGATTCTTTTAGATTTTTTTATGCTTGCCCTCACATACATTTTCTAGTGCACCAGAAAATATTTCCTTTCTCTTTTAAAACATGTGGAAGTAAGAGTTTATGTCTACCTTTGAGATTTAACCCTGGAAAGCTCCTTGAATCAATAAAATGAAGTGTAATATGACTGTTTTCTCTTGCTTTCTGATTCGAAACGCATGATAAAGAAAATTTTGGAACATTCCTGCGGTTGCCATGAAATGATAGTTGCCTATTTGAAATATATGAAATGATGGTTTGGGTTTTGATTCTAAGGCTCTCTATTATTGTTATCTTCATTCAATTGAATGCTAGAATCATTTCAATGCTCGATGACATGTTGGCTATGAAGATGCATGCATATTTATATGTTTCCTATTATTTGACCCCAATCAAAACATATGTTGGCACGATAGTTTGGAATATAAAGCTCCAAGGGGAAATACTTTCTGTTTTGATCCACTTGATGGGTCTAGTTTGAGCTCTTTTGAATCAAATTATGAATGAAAACATTTTTTCTGTTTTTGGCCCACTTGAAGGGCTCGGTTTTGGCTCTGTTTTGCCTTTCTTGAGGGCTCGGTTTTGGCCATTCAATGGCTCGGATTTTGCCTCATGAGGGGCATGGCTTTGGTGGCTTTTGACTCGCATTTAGCGAGTCAGTTTTGTGGCTTTTGAGTCGCATTTAGCGAGTCGTATTTAGTGAGTTTGTTTTGAGGGATGATCTGCCTCCCTTACTTCGTGTTTTAGGCGGTACCATTTCCTCCTCTCTCTCTTTCTTCCCTTCAGTCCTTTGTTTCTCCTTGCTTCTTGGTCTAAATCCCGCACTCATATCGGACGTACGAGTGCGCCCATATAGCACTCTTGCTATATGTGAGGCCATCAAGCAAGGCTGTAAGTGGAGTGTGTGAGGTTGAGGACGGTGATAAAATATCATTATAGAGAATTGGATCCCTTTGAATAGTATCTCCCAACTCAGAGACCCTGGAGAGGGTAGAGTAGGGAATTTTTACAGACACTATTCGCCCAGTCTTGGGGTTTCTACCGCTAGCAATCTAAAGTTGCTAGCAGTCCTAGTTCGACTAAAATATTCAACTTGTGGATCGAATTATATAAATAAATATATATATATATATATATACATTTGAAAAATACAAAATCATCTCCACTACAAAACAACCTACTTACCTACGGCTTTTACTTGCATGCAGATCCAGACTGAAATGTAGGAAAGATTTTACAAAGGTCCACGATTAGATATTCGAGTCGGATTAGGGCTGCCTTCTGCAGAAAGTCGATCTAGCAGTCAGTACTTGAGGTTGTGGTCTACAACATAACCCTGAGTCCTCCTCATCACCAAGCTTACGATCTTCTTGAACTTGTAGTCCATTCTGGTGTTCTCTTCATTTTTGTTCTTTCTTTCAGATTTTCTAATAGTTTACATCTATAGATTTATTTGGATTTCCTACAAACTTTGTTTTGTTTCAGATTTATTATAGAATGTTCTTTTTCAACTTTCTCTGCCTTTTTTATTCTTTTATTTCGTTTCCCCTACACACATTACACACACACACATGCCTAGTGTAGTTTGCTTATTCTATCTTTAAGTGTATATTCTTCTATTGGATGTATAGTTTTCACATTATCATTACATGATTCATTGCACATTAACATGCTTTTTTTTTACACTCTCCCCTAGATTAGGATGCCAGTAGCAGCTCCTAGGTGGTACCCACGATAAATTGGTGACATCACCTTTTGCATTATTTCAAACTTAAACAACTTGAATACTAAATTTGGCACTGCAATGACGAGAAGCTTGCAGCAAATGCGGTGGGTAGCACGACCATCTTCAACAACAAAACACGTCTACATTAACAAAGCCTTTCCTTAGAATTAAACAACAAGCCATAGGATTTCGAAGCAGTCTGCTTAGCTCGACATAAATCCTCACTTTATCTTTCAAGCCTTTGCACAACAAGACTGTGCGATTTAAGCTCTAACTCGTACTAGGTTCCGAGGTTGTCGTCCGATACGACATAAACCCTCATATCTTCTAGGCGACTTGTGTGACCGTGTCACTCAAATATAAGCCCTAATTAAATAAAATTAGCAGGATGAAAGACTTGAATAATTTCTCTTTGAAACTGAAGCCAAACCATAGGATAGACTCGGAAGTCACCGAGGTTCGCCCCCGAATCTATGACCTCCCCTCGTTCTTCCTCATTTGGATTCCTCAAGAATGTTTTGAATTTGAGTCTTTCCCATTTGACATTTTTTTGTCTGATTTTATTAAAAAGTCCTATCCTTTTGACCTCTTTGAAGATAGTCTTCCCTGATTTTTATCGAGAGTTTTCTTAAGTGATTTCAGTCATTTAAGATGTAATTAACTATAGGGGCTTGCCCTTATAGGAAGCTTTTCCAAACCCAGCTTAATATAAACTCTATTTAATTCTTTGAATTAAATAGGGGAACATGTCGGCAAATAAAATAGTTTTCGCAAACCAAACACATGTCATATGTTTCTTTGTTTATTTGATCGAGCCTCATCCTTAACTCTTGTATTTATCCCTCGGGATAGATATAACATTTGAGGTAGAGCGCTCTTTCATTTAAACTGTGAAAAGTATGGGGTCAGTTTGATTTCATATTTTTCTTAAAACTTATATATATATATGTAAATTAAACGTCCTTCTGAAGCGGGCAACGAGATTTTGACTCCGGCGACCGACAGCTTCTTTCGGGCAACTCACCCCACCAACTTTTTAGCGCCGACATTGGTGTTCCTCCAAACAGATTGTTATGTACAATTTGGATTATAGTAGGTAAGCTCAAATGAATTGGCAGTTATAGCAGAGTTTTGTATACTCAAATGAATTTCATCTGTTGTAGGATTAGCGTAATCCCTTAAAAGTCTCTGATGATGTTCATTTTTTTTTCCAGCATTACTCGAGTTGCAAGCTATTTTGCTAGAATGATTTTTCTCTTTTTGTTGTTTTTGAATTTTTTTAACAATTCTTTCTAATTCAAAATCGTAAGATAATAGGTTTTCAGATCACATACTACACATAAACAAAAAAGTAAGCAATTAAAAATAAGCAATCAACTTAACAATGAAAATTTTCAAACTAAACTACAAACACTTATATATATATATATATTAAAAAAATAAAATAACTAATATTTTTGGTTACTTCCCCGGCAACGACTTCAAAAACTTGATGCGGCGGGAATTTGTTAAGCTTAATAATATTGATGCAACGTAACCCAAGCTATAATATAATTTTGATGAAAATAATTTATCTTTAAAAACCTCTTTAAAATCCCAATTCCCGTTTACATACTACACAGATATATGTATCACTCAAGTAATATAAAGCTCCAATGGAGTACTAGATATCGATCCCACAGGGAAGCTAAAAATATATATAAGCTAGTTATTTATATTCTACTCAAATATAAAAATAAAGTGAAATGCTAAGCTTGAAATGAAACTACTTAAGTGAAAAGCTGCTAACTATACATATGTATGACTATAATAAGTAAATTGAACTAAATGCTAAACTTTTAAAAGTAAATTCCTGAAATAAAATAAAGGTTTTTATTGACTAAAAGTTCAAGTATGAGAAAACATCCATCCCCTTTATAATGAAAATATAGCTTGTGAAGAAATTCAAATCTTTTGTAAAATGTATTTAAAAGTTGTTTTGTGTCGAGTGGGAGCAATCATATCCTCTAACCTCTTTCGAGCACTATAAAGAATATTGACTAATCCAGCGTTTGGTCCCTAATTTTGTGGTTAGGATGGGAGGAAACCGGCTGTCACTCCAGAGCTCCCACTACTCCCTCCCTGAGGGCTAACATGCTCGCATTAGTTTCCAATCAACTGAACTGATTTGGGGATTCTAGTTTGTCATCATAAATTTTCCATATCTACATCCATCAAAGTATATTTTATTTTATATTTGAACCCAATCTCATGAATGAAATACTCTCCCATGAAATTAAATGTGATTCTCCATTTGTTGTAGAAATCATATCCCCTTTTCAGAACATATAATTCTCAACACATTTTAACAATTCAATTTGCCATATCGAAAAGTAAATGAAGATCAGAGTTCAAATCATCACAAATTATTGACATTTAAAACCGTAGAAAAGAAAATCAATTCTTCACAGAACCATTTCTTCAAAGTAGGGAGAAAGATAAAGAAGACTACTCAGAATTCATGAGGAAGATACGATAAAACACAGATTTTATATATGAAAACAAGTTCATAAATAAAAAAATAAAAAAATACAACTTAACTCACAATCCTTCCTAAGAAAATCTTTAGAAGTTTTATCCAAGCCCTTCTCTCTTTACAATCTCTGCCAATTCTCTCTTAGAAGTGTAATGAAGAAGAAATTTCTTACTTTCCCTCTCCTCTTACAACCTAGAAGAAAATCTCCTCCTTTCCCTCTCTAATTCATGCCTCTCACTCTAACATTTTGTCCCCCCTTCTAGCCACTCTCGAGGTTCTCTTTTGTTGGCTGGATCTCTCTTCTCAAAAGAATCTCATTTTCCTCCAAAATTCAAAAGTCAAAACTTTGAATTTCAAAAGATGTGCCTCCTTGATATAAGAGTCAATTCAATTCAAATTGGAACTTTCCAATGTGTCCACATGCATTAAATCACTCCATGGGGTGCTTAGAACACGTGTCCCTTTAAAAATTCAAGCAAAATTTATCTCGAGCCGCCTTAATTTGAAGAAGTCACGTCTGATGCAGCATACGCCGGCGCTTTGGATATTGGTGTATCATGCGCCAAACCCCAAAGTTGTCTGTTTTTGCTCCAAATTTTGCTCTTTTTATCATTTTTACTCCAAATGCCTAAAAATGAAATACCTGTAACAAAAACATAAAAAAACCCTTCTTTAAAGTGCAATATCACTAATAATAGACATAAAAAGGGTACTTAAAACAAATTATTATTTTTGTGAATCATTCACTCACTTACACTCATTATCTCCTAGATTCACTTAAAATTCTAAACCCAAAATTGTTGACTTTGATCCCTTGATCATTTGAGAGACTCTTGTAGTTGGTCCTCTAGACCCACTAGCCCTAGGCTAGGGTTTAGCTAACACCAGTACATAGATGATCCAAATAAAGATTTCATTGGTCCATAACTCATATAAAGTTCTTTGCACCCCAATTCTACCAAAAAAAAAATAGAACTTGACATTTTGCCCCTAACTACATCCAAATTACCTAAAAGCCATTGAAACCCTAAATTTGGCTAAAATTCCCAAATTCACTTAAAATACCCAAATTTGTTCAAAAAACATTTCAAACCTTTTCAAAATACCCAAATTTCCCAAAACCACCCAAAATTGCCAAAATTACCAAAATACCCTCAAATTTGCCAAAATTACAAAAATACCCTTAGTGGCCCAAAATTTCCTAAAACATCAAAAATCACTTAAAATGTCTCAAAAACCAATTTATACCATTCAATTATACCCAATTTGACCATTTTGACCAAAACCCCCAAATTACCTTTAAAGGCACAATCTCCCCAAATTCATCCCAAATGTTCGTCAATTTGGCCCCAATTCCCCTCAATTTCAATTCTAAACTCAAATTCATCTTTCATATGATTAATACAAACCAAATCCATGCCTAATTTACCGTTTTTTTATCTCAATTTTGATCCAAATCAAAACCTCCAACTTTGGCCCTATGACCTGATCTCACCTAATTGAACCCTATAGCTTACTCAATTGCCCCAACTTGAATCTTAAATCCTTCATAACAATCCCACATATCAATTTGAACATTAAATTGGCTTTTGTGAAGCCTCAATTTCATTTAATTTTTACCCAATTCTAAAACTTCCAAATTTGCCCCAAATTGACTATGTCCCAAAATCTCATCCAATTGAATGCCCTAACCACAAAATTGACACACAATTGCTGTTAAGAACTCTTCATGGCATTCCTCTAGACCATATTCAGCCATCAATTTAGGCTTAGCCCAACCTTAGCTCAACCTAAACCCAAGTCTAACCCAAAACCCTCAAATTGACTAAATGCCCAAACTCCTCCAAATTGAACCTCAAAACCAATTCAAAATCACTCCAAACCTTTTCCAAACCTCTTGTACAATCATATAAACAATATTGACCAATAAATTGAGCTCAATGTCATGGTTAGCATAACCCAAACCCAACTTCTATCCATTTTGACCCAAATTGAACCCCTTCCCAAAAATTGACTTAGTCATGCTAAAGTCACCAAATTAAGGTCTCCATAGCCACTAAGCACACCCTATTTACCAGAATGAACCCCCCTTAAACTTCCCAAATGAGCTATGGACCAAGGGTCCTCTAATTTAAAGGATCTTATCCCATTTATGGGCCTTGACCAAAATATCCCCTCTATCATCACTTACCATTGAGGGTGAACCATAATTAAACCTCTCCCTGGCTCACCTGACCACCTGGCCACCATCTCTGGCCTTGCTAGTTGGCCTAGTGGCTGGAAAACTCAAAATATGAAATCCACCACCCCTATATCAAACCCAATTTCAACCCTAAAGGCCAACTCATCCTAATGGCTCTTTAGAACTCTTCTGTCATCCACATAAGCAGCTTATTGCACTCGCTAATTGGCCCTGAGCTCCACTCAAGCCCCTCTATAAAGACTCACCTCCTCCATATTCAAAAGAATAAGAGTTGTAAATCCTTCCGGAAACTCTACCAAAATCTCACCAGCGTGTCTTCAAGCATCCCTAGGCTCAAGCCAGCCATCTTCCCCCTCTGGTTCCCTCTGTGAGAGTTCAATTTTGAGCTCAAAATCAGACTGAAACCACGATGCATTCCTCCATAGTTCCACAGTGAACCAATCTCAAATTAATTGTGCACACCATCTCCATAGTGAAAGGAGTTGATTCCCCATCAAAGCTCCTTCTGAAATAGCCTCTGACGTAGCTCTAGACCAACACCTGAAATCCACTTTGATAAAATCATATCTTGACATTTAACCAAGGCTTGGGACTTCATCCGAAGGTTTTTTGAACCCAATCAAAGCTAGCACAACCATCTAATTTAGGCCTCCCATCTCAGACAAATGTATTGAACTCCAGCCCAAACCCGAGCTTATTTTAACTCTCCATGTGTAATGGCTCGATTCATACTTGATTAACTATATAGATAGGTTTGTCTTGAGTAGATGAAGGTTTTGAAACAATTCGTATGAAATTTGGTTGAGTTTAGATGAAGATCTTAAGGTTTTAGTGTGAACGACTTACAGGTTAGGTCAGTTGGTGATGATAACGGGGAGCTGTGTGATCGCGTGTGTATCCAATGTACGGAGGAGATTGAGTCAAACAAACTCTTGGTGCCTGAACCGCGGGCCGCGTGGCATCCTTAGGTGGAAAGCGCAATGAATGGGAGCACGCCGTGTGTGAGTTCGGAGCCACCGTAGGTTGAGTTGGCGCCACATAGGATAAGTAGAAAAAAATGGATTTTCTGAATTTATTTTAATACCTGAACTTCAAAAATTCATATCTTTCTCTAAAAAATCATAAAAATAAAATAAAAATATGGTCTTACTCAGTGAATAGAGAGAATAATGTGGAGTAAAAATAAAAATTTTCTTATTCTCAGATTTTTAATGAATGAAATACCTCTAGAGTATTTTAATTCATTATGATCAAACATCACCATGACTTGAAATTTTGAAGGTTTGTTCCTCATAATAGAGACTATGTCCTCTGATTTTTCCAAGATCAGAGGACATTACTATGCTTCTAGTTCAAAATTTTAAGCTAGGCTAACCATTTTGGCTTTTTCTAATTATATAAATCAAAATATCATTTGGAAAATTATGAGACTTATTTTAGTAGGTTTCCTGTGGTTATAGAAGTCTAGAAAAAATATCATGATATCTTGAATTATCTTGTAAAATTATATACTTAATTAAATGTAATTACATTGTATTAATTTGTGTAAATAATATACTTATCAAAAATTGACAAAATCAATCCCACATTGTTCATAAAAATTATGTTTATCCACTATACAAATTTGAAAATTATTTGATTAAGTTCAAGTATTAAAGTTGATTTTCTAAGTAACCTTGTATTTTTGTACAAAAATAATTATATTAAAGAAAATACATTTGTGAAAATTATGAAAAGTGATTTTCTAAGTTCCTTGTCATCAGACGCACTTGGGAAAGATAAAGAATATTATTGAGAAAATACTTAAATTTTGAGCTTTATTTTGAATTTAAAATCATTAAAATACATGTATATATTTAAAAATTTCAAAAAAAACAAAAAATACTTCAAAATGTTCTGAATGGTTTCCTGATCACTTGGGACTCATTAAAATATTTTATCTAATTTTTCTAAGTTAAAAATAAATTTTAAAAGCTTAAAAATGAATTTTCCTCAATTTTCTCGTTAAAATAATTATAATGAATAAATTAAAAATCATAAAAATACAAAATTTGATTCTCTGAGTTTTCTAAACTCAAAGAAGTCTAATAAAAATATAAAAATAATTTTTTGTAATCAAAACATTATTTTCTATTTAATTAAATCATTGAAACTTGTTAATAATGAAGTAAGAATAATAATAGTTTAATTCAAAAAGTCATGAAATTTTGTCTAAGTATTTCGTTGACCTAGGGAAACCTCTAATACTTTTCTCATAAATAAAAACTTTATTTTGGAAAATCAAATAAATCAACTTCTAAAGACTCATATTTTCTAAGTTTAAATAAATATTTAAATTATATTAAATTTTGAGAAGTCCACATATTCTCCTCTA
Organism: Phalaenopsis hybrid cultivar; assembly: GCA_002079205.1. NCBI lineage: Eukaryota > Viridiplantae > Streptophyta > Magnoliopsida > Asparagales > Orchidaceae > Phalaenopsis > Phalaenopsis hybrid cultivar. Next base: position 116,050 of record JXCR01143772.1, on the reverse strand, counting down.
ATATTGTAATTACCTCATGGATATGACACTCTAAACCCTTAAACTCATTTGAGTTGTGTTTATTGAGTTATGAGGTGAAGTGCTCCAAGGGCAAAGTAGTAATTTTAGATTTTGGTGCCTTAATCAAAATTTACGATTAACTAAGGGAAAATGGATAATTTTGATCTTAATAAACATGCTTGGATGATTGAAATACAATGAGATTAAAAGGTAGAAACTCACTCATCACTCTTGCACAACATCAACAAAATCATAACTCTCTTAATCTTCATGACTTGGAAGTCAATTAAGATCAAACGATTCTTAAGTGATGGGCTTAAGCTGGAAAGATGATTGTTTACTTTTCTTAAGCCTAAAGTTGAGGATGATTTGACTATTTGATAAGAATGCATATCACTTAAATCAAAATTTTAATAATCATCATTCCACCTATCATGATTTTAAAGGCTTAGTAGTGACCTAGGCTTGATGTCTAAATTCAATTGATCAGATTTAGAAGATAACATGATTAGTGATTAATATCTTTAAACACTACAGGCCTGACCATAATTGCGGGCACCACAATCTTAAATAACCTAGAATCGCCATGGGGGAACCCACTCACATAACTCTTAAATGAAACATCCATTGATTACTTGAGTATCCTATCTTTAGGGTAATTGAATCATCAAGTTTCAATGAGCAACGGGGTACTCAGACTTCAACCTCAAATGATTAATGGAAGAATATGATAAGTCCAAAATCAACTCAGAATATTTCAAGTGATCTTCAAAATGGTCCTCGGTCATGCCTCAAGCATTTTTAAAACCTATTGTACTTTCTCAATGGAAAATTGGAGTTGTCATATTTTATTCTAAAATCATCTACTAAGATCTTCTGAGATTCAATAAAATCATAACTTGGGATTTGACAGCTATACCTTCATGTACTTCTGCAATTTAAATTCCTTGCAAAATTATATACATGTCTTTCAAGTATTGAACTTTCAGGTGGAGGAACGAGAAGAATCGACATGTACGTTTTTAATTTATTACACTTACCTTTTGTACTTCTTGCCTCGAGCTTGCATGTTAAACAAAGATGTCACCCTGTATGAAAACCAAAATTGCTAGGATAATCACAAAACAACAACTAACACCAAAACTAAAAATCAATCAAGATAAAATTTACTGCCACAACATTCAAAATATAAACAAAATTTAATCACAAACATCATATAAAACCACAACTTTAACTTAATTAAGATGTCTCTATTTGATGATCGACTAAAACTAAAATCAACCAAGATAAAATTCACCCCCACAACATTCAAAATATAAAACAATTCAAATTTAATCACAAACATCACAAAACAACAATTGCAACTAAATTAAGACGTCTCTATCGGATGATTGGGAATCCCTCGGAGGAGCTAACCAACGGATGCTAACAAGAAAACTCATTAATTTAAGTGTAGTAAATTCATTTAGACTAAATGAATTTGAATGAAAATAGTTGTACCAAAACAAGAAAACCATAGGATCCTAACCAGTGTCTCTCTAACCAACATTAATATGCCCCATAATATTTAAAGAACCATAACCATATGAACATTTGATTTACCCTCATAACTTGGCACATTAGAAAACTTAAACTTGTCGTGGCAAGGAGCTTGGAGCTTTCTTGTGGGCAGCATTCTACGACAACGATCTACAACAACATATCTTCTCTTAGAATTAAAAACAAGCCATAGAATTTTGAGGTTGTTTGCATATGCAACATAAATCCTCAATTCATCTTTAGGCCTTTTGTATAGCTTTGTTGTACAATATAAGCCCTAACTCATCTTAGGATTCCGAGGTTGTAGTTTTTCACGACCTAAATCTTCACATCTTCTAGGCTATTTGTGTAATCGTTTAACATGAATGTAAGCCCTAAACAAATAAAATCGACAAGATGAAATATTTGAATATTTTCTCCTAAAAAATAAAGCTAAACAATAGGATAGACTGGAAAGTCACCGAGGTTCTCCTCAGGATCTGCGACATACCCTAGTTCTTCCTCCTTTGGATTCTACAATAAATGTTCCAAATTTAAGCCATTACCTCTTTGTCCGATCTCGTTAAAAAAATCCTATTATTTTGAACTCTTTGAAGATAATATTATCTAATTTTTATCAAGAGTTTTCTTAGGTGACTTCGATTATCTAAGATGTCATTAACTATGGGGGCTTTCCCTTATAGGAAGCTTTTCCAAACCTAGCTTAAAATAAACCATATTTAGTTCTTCGTATTAAATAGGCGAACTTGTCGACTTATAAATAAAATGGTTTTTGCAGACCTAGCGGATGTCATATATTTTTTTAATTTATTTGATCGAGCCTCACCCTCAAGTCATGTGTTTATCTTTCAGGATAGATAGATGGCTAGAGGAGTAGTGCTCTTTCATTCAAACTATGAAAGATATGCGATCAGTTTGATTTCATATTTTTCTAAACTATATATTTGTGTGTGTGTGTGTGTGTGTGTGTGTGTGTGTGTGTNTGTGTGTGTGTGTGTGTGTGTGTGTGTGTGTGTGTGTGTGTGTGTGTGTGTGTAAGTTAAATGTCTTTCTGAAATGGGTGACAGGATTTCAATTCCAGCGGTCGACAGCTTCCAACGGGTAACTCCTTAACTAAAACAGTGCCGACAGATTGTAGGCCAGTAAAATCTAGATTGCATAATTTTGGATGCTTATTTATCAACACCAAAATGTGCCGCAAAATCAAAATCATGACATTTTTGGATAATTTCATAAGTTTCTTTAAAGGCATACGTCTTCAAATAATTTGATCCTTTCCTTATTTATATAAAAAGTGGTCATACCAAAAATAAGTCTTAACTCAGATAAAAAATTTCCTCCTATGTTGGTATTTTAGACAATATGATATAATATCACAAACAATATAGTTCACAATGTCGGCATACCATGGAATACACCACACATTAATAATGAATAATTTTTCATATGGAAAATGTTCATTAATTTATCTTTCAAAAAAGAGTGATTTTTCAAATTCAAGCATGGACAGATGATCATTAATTTGATTATCAACTCACTTTCTATCTACTATTTCACAGTCAAATTTTTGCATAAGAAGAATCCATCTTATCATTCTTTATTTTGCATCCTTATTTTTTATTAAATATTTAATAATTGAATGATCTATATGTGATACACCTAAAATACATAGTGTTTTTAGACACATTTTTATTGTTATTTTTAAGATATTGCGCTATAATGGAAGGTATTTTTGTGTTTTTTCTTGCAAATAAAAGTAAAAATGAAAAAATGCTTAAAGGTGTGAAAAAGAATCAAATTTAGAGAAAAAAGGTGAAAAATTGTGCAAAAGAGTTTTGGCGCCAAAGCACCAGATCCTGAGCTTAAGCGCCAGTTAAATAGAGAAGGCAACGCCTATGCGTCAAGACCGTGCGCTTAAACGCCAGTGGCAGTTACTATACGAGTAATATTAGTTTTTTATGAATTTCAAAGAGGTTTTTGAGGCATCCATTGGCTTAATAGGTGGTTTTAACCACTATGTACGAAAATTATCATGAAAGGATGCATCCCTTGTGCAAATACATAGAATCAAGATAAATTTTGAAGAGATCCCAAGGCACCTCTTGGAAAACTATAAAAGAAAGAAGAGAGGACTTAACCTGAATATATTGACAGGTTTTGAAAGTTCTTTTCTAGGGAGTTAGTTCAAAAAGATTTTCCAAAACAATTTTTTTTTACTTTATCCTTTTTGTTATTTTGTTTTGAGTGATTGTAAAAGAGAAAAGATTCAAAAGAACTTCAAGAGTTTGGTGGAGAACTTGAGATAAGTTTTTGTCTTTTTGTTTTAGACTACTTTTGGTTTTAATTGAGACTTCTTATTGGTTTGACAATGATTTCTTCTTTTAAATTAAAGTGTGGCTTTGTTTTCTCCATGGATTCTGAGTAGTTTTCTTTATTTTTCTTCTTAAAATGATAAGTAATTAAGTTTTGGATGGAAGTTGTGGAGAGTATTGATCTTTAATGTTGGAAGAAGTTGTGATGATTCAAATCCATGCACTTCATTTACTTCTTGATTTGGCTAATCCATATGTTAAAATTTGTTGTGAGAACATGTAAGAACCGGGCTGGTATTCTCTCAGTCAACAATTGGAAACAATCACATGAGGTTGTACGATTGAGAATGTAGTTCATATGATTGAGTGCAAATAATAAGGAAATATTCATTGATGGGTGTAGAGTTAGAGGACATTAAAGTATCAGATTTAAGCCTCTAACTTGGTTTATTGTTTTAGGTTCTGATAAAAGAATGTTAGCCTCCAAGTGGAGGGAGTAGAGGGAACTCTAGAGTGAGAGCTAGTATCTTCCCTTCCTAGTCGGTCTTCAGAACTATTCAAACTTGAAATTAGCCAATATTCTTTATAGTACCTCTAGTAAGGGTAAAAAATATTATTGCTCCTATTTGGCACAACACAATTTGCATACTTCCAAAAAAAGTTCATATACTTATTACTAATTCATGATACGAAAAAAGATATTTTCATATAAAATACTTCTCTTCTACAAAAACTTTAGCTATCTTTTTACTATTTCGTTGAAATATCAAAATTATAAAAAATATTTAAATTTTAAATTCCTACAAAAATCATTTTTAATTTAAATAATTTTTTAAAAAAAATATAAAAACTTTCTAAAATGTGCATATTGCTTAATCTTCCCTGTGGGTTCAATATTCAGGGCTTAATCAAAAAGTCATATATTAATTGATAACAATACGTATACTTTCGTAGTATCCCAATATAAATATATATAAATTAAAAAGTTAAATTCTTTTTTTTCTTTACAAAATAAAGAAACATAAGTGAAAAATATCATCAGAACTATTGATAAACTGTGCATAAGCATTACGTTTTCAGGGATTATGTTTTTGGCGCTGTTGTCGGGGATTTAAATCTTTAAATAGTGGTGTCAACTTCATAAATCCTTACATATACTAAAAACTGAGATCAAGTTTTTGGCATCTTTTCCGGGGATTAAAATCTTCAAGTAGTGGTGTCAACTTCATAAATTCTTACATATACAAAAAAAATCGGGATCAAGTTTTTGGCGCCGTTGACTGTGAAAGATAAAAGAAAGAAAGAAAGAAAACTAAGTAAATTTCTAATTTTAGAAAGTCTTATTTAAACTTTAAATATTGTATCTTATTTTGTATGTTTTATTTTATTTTATTTTATTTTAGTGTATGTGTAGTTCAGGTTTTGAAGGACTAGTTCCCCACGATTCTGAATTAGAAAGAACTATTAGAAAAACCAAAAAAAATTAAAAATCTTGAAAAATCCAAAAAATTATAGAAATGGCAAACCAAAATGATTAAAATGTTCAAATTCATCAAGAGTTTAGACCTTTAAGAGATTATGTACCCTATTGTAAATGAACTTCATTGTAGTATTCAAAAACCTACTATAGTGGCTAATTCATTTGAGCTTAAACGTGTTATTATCCAAATGGTTTTAAATAATCAGTTTGGGCGATCACCAACTTAAGATCCAAATTTACATCATACCAATTTTCTAGAATTGTGTGTTACATTTAAATTCATGGTGTTTCAGATGATGTCATATAACTTAGGTTCTTGCCTTTCTCAGTAAAGGATAAAGCTAAAATGTGGTTGAATTTGTTAGCACCTGGATCCCTCAGATCTTGGGATTTAGCAAAATTCCTTGCTAAATATTTTCCACCATCAAAAACTGTGAAGCTTAGAAATGATATTACATTTTTTAATCAATTTAAAAGGCAATGTTTTTATGAAAAATGGGAATGATTTAAAGAACTCTTAAGAAAGTGTCCATACCATGTTATACTAGATTGGTTAATAATTCAAACCTTTTATAATGGATTAATTGGTTCTCTTCGATCTATTATCTATGCCGCTGCTGGTGGTTCATTGATGTCAAAACCATTTTATGATGCTTATGCTTTAATTGAAGAGATGGCTACCAATAATTTTTAATGGCCTTTTGAGAGGGTGAATCCAAAGAAAGTAGCCAATATTCATGAAACTGATGCATTTACTATATTAGTAAATCAAGTTGTTGTAATTTCAAGGGTTAAACCAATTTGGAATGCATTTTTCTCAACCAATTTATATAATTGAAGAGAATTTATTAGGCCAAATGATAGATTCTCAAGCATCATTAGAAACTTTGAATCTCATAAATAATAAGCAAAATAACCCATATTCCAATTATTATAACCCAAGTTGCATCCCAAATTTCACTGGAATAATAATTCAGGTGGTAATAATCAGCAATGGGGGAACAACCAAGTAAACAAATTGGAAAACTGGAACAACCAAGAGAATAATAATTATAAATCTACTTATCGTCCAGGTATCAACAGAAATAAACAATTTAAGGATAAGAAGTTGTCTATTGAAGAAGTGGTGTTACAAATGGGTAATCACATACAAATTCAAGGAGCTATAATTAGAAATATTGAGAATCAATTTTGGCAAATTGCAAGTTCATTAAGTAATAGATCCCAATGAACACTTCCTAGTAATAATGAATCAAATGAAAAAGACCAGAATAATGACCAAGTTAAAGCCGTACAACTTAGAAGTGGAAGAGAGTTGGAAGGTAGGATTTAAAAAGAGATTGAAGTAGAGAGAGAAGAAATTGAAGAATCAAAAGAGGAGGCTTCGAAAGATTATGAAAGACCTATTTCTCCACCGAAAATTGATTTAGAAAAACAACCACCTCCATTTCTTCAGAGACTTTGACACTAGAAGTTGGATAAGCAATTTTCAAATTTACTGGAAATATTTAAGAAGCTTGAAAGCAATATTCCATTTGCTGAAGCCTTCGAACAAATGCCAAGCTATGTAAATCTTATGAAGGATATTCTCAACAGAAAAATGAAGTTTGAAGATAATGAGACTAATGTAATTAGTGAGGAGTGAAGTGCTATAATTCGAAAGAAACTTCTTGAAAAGCTTAAAGAACCTGTTTGCTTTACAATTCCGCAATATGAGACAGATTTTATGGGAAAGCTTTATGTGATTTAGGTGCAAGCAATAACCTTATGCCATTATCAATACTTAAAAGATTGGGATTAGGAGAGATAACCCCTACTAATGTAACTCTGCATTTAGAAGGTCGTTCAATAACCTCTGCTAAAAGAGTTATAGAAGATATTCTAGTGAAAGTGGATCAATTTATCTTTCCTAGTGATTTCATTGTGCTAGATATAGAGGAAGATACAGAGATACCTATCATTTTGGGGAGACCTTTCCTAGCCACATAAAGAGCAATTATAGATGTGCAGAAAAAAGAATTAAAAATCCATGTCAATGATCAAACTGTTACTTTTAACTTTTCAAAATCAATGAAATAACTTTTTAAGGAAGATTCCCCTTTATTCCAAAAGGTAAAGATGATGAATGCTATAGAATGGATGTTACAAGATATCTGAGCGAATGTCATTTCAAGACTACTTATGAAGAAAAATCTGAAGAAAAAGATTTGGAACATGAGCAAGAAGAGGAATTAGATCAATGTGTAAACCTTTTTAACAAAGATTCAAGTTATGTTCAAGAAAGTTTTGAACATTTGGACACGATAGATAAAGATACATCATTTTATTCATCTATTGAAAAACCTTCAGAACTTGAGTTGAAGATGCTTCTTGATCATTTAAAATATGTCTTTTCTTAAGGAGATTCATCTACTTTACCTGTTATAATTTCCTCGAAGTTAATAAAGGAAGAAGAAGAAAAGCTGATGAAAATTATAAAAAATTTTAAGAAAGCCTTCGGATGGACAATTGTTGATATTTAAGGAATCAGTCCTTAAATTTGTATGCATAGAATTAATCTGGAAGAAAATCGCAAACCCAAAGATATTCACAAAGGAGATTAAATCCTAATATGAAAGAAGTTATTAGGAAAGAAATTTTAAAGTGGTTAGATGTTGGAATTATCTACCATATTTCAGATAGTGTATGGGTTAGTCCAGTTCACCGTGTTCCTATGAAAGGAGGAGTGACTAAATGTGAATGAGCATAATGAGTTAATACATACTAGAGAAGTTACAGGGTGGTGAATATGTGTTGATTATAGAAAATTAAATCTTGCCACTAAGAAAGATCATTTTCCACTAATGATCAAATGTTGGATAGACTAGTTGGGCATAAATACTTTTATTTTCTGGATGGATATACCAGTTATCACTAGATTCAAATATCTCCTAAGGATAAAGAGAAATCAACATTCACCAGTCCTTACGGTTCTTTTGCTTTTAGAAGAATACCCTTTGATTTATGTAATGCCCCTACTATATTTCAAAGATGTATGATGACATTTTTTTGTGATTTAATTGAAAAAGGGGTTGAAGTCTTTATGGATGACTTTTTAGTGTTTAGAACTTCATTTGACTCATGTTTAAAACAATTATTTAAAGTTCTTAAGCGTTGTGAAGAAACAAATTTAGTCCTTAACTAGGAAAAATGCTAATTTATGGTAGTAGAAGGAATTGTATTAGGTCATCAAATATCAGAAATTGGTATGAAACTAGATCCTGCTAAAATTCAAGTGATCGCTAATTTACCTTATCCAACAAATGTAAGGGAAATTAGTAGTTTTTAAGAACATGCTGGATTCTACAAGGGATATATTAAGGACTTTTCTAAGATTGTTAAGCCTTTATGTCATTTACTGAAGAAAGATGCAATTTTCAATTTTGATGAGGAATGCCTAAAAGCTTTTAAATTATTAGAAGAAAAATTAATCACTGCACAAATTATAGTTTCACCAAATTGGGAAAAACCTTTTGAACTTATGTGTGATGCAATTGATTATGCTAGTGGAGTTGTTTTAGGACAAAAATATGATAATATTTTCAAAGTTATTTACTATACTAATAAAAATTTTAATGAAACTCAAATTAATTATACAACAACTATGATAAAATTTTAAAAGTTATTTACTATGCTAATAAAACTCTTAATGAAACTCAAATTAATTGTACAACAACTGAAAAAAGTTATTAGCAATAGTATATGTCTTTAATAACTTTAGATCTAATTTTATTGGAACTCTTGTATAGTGCATACAGATCATTCTGCTATTAAGTACTTAATGAAAAAGAAGGATACTAAACTGAGAATTATAAGATAGATTCTTCTTTTACAAGAATTTGATTTTGAAATTATAGATCATAAGGGAACTGAAAATCAAATTTTTGATCATTTGTCTAGGCTTGAATTAGAAAAACCACTCTCTTTTGAAAAAAAAAATTTATGAACATTTTCCAGATGAAAAATTGTTCACTATAGCATTTTCCATATATTATTAGTGATCTTAAACTCTATGGAATGACATACCAACAAATGAGGAAATTTATTTATGAAGCTAAGACTTATTTTTGGGATGACCCATATTTATATAAACAAGGAAAGAATCTGATCATTCGAAGATGTGTACCATTAGAAGAAACTTATGAAATGTTGACCTCAATGTTGGTTGAGGTTTAGTTTCTCCTCTTTAATAGCCTAGGGTCTAGCCATTATGACTTTTCTTATTGACTATTCCTAGAAAACTAGACATGGAACCCTCACCATTAGAAATTCTATTTTTCCTGTTGACTATTTCTCGAAAACTAGGTAGGAACCCTCACCATTAGAAATTCCAAACTCTTCTCTACTCAACTTGAAGTTCCACATGTTGGGGAACCCTCACCATTAGAAATTCCAAACTCTTCTCTACTCAACTTGAAGTTCCACATATTGGTTCAACCCTCACCATTAGAAATTCTACCCTCTTCTTTACTCAACTTGGAGTTCCACATATTGTTCTCAACCTTTAAATACTTAGTAGGTGGGGTCACTATGGGGGAAACTCAAGATGAGTCACCCTTAGGATTGCTGAACCTTAGGGTTGACCCTGGGTCTTGGTCTGGAGCTAAGGCATTCACTACACTCATATACACCCAAATTCACTCACAACCCTGAACTCAAACTTCTAGTCTAAATCCCTTGACCTTTTGCGATACTCATGTAGATGGTCCATGGCTTATTGGTGATGATTGGTACCTCAACTCTACCAAGATACCCATCTTGGCCTTTTACCCCTAAAACACCCCTAATTACCAAAATACCCCTCTTTGGCCCAAAATCCCAAAATTCCAAAAATTCCCATAAAATCCCAATAAACCCCAAATATTCCTAATTTCATTTCTTTCAACTACCACATGGCCCAATTTGGCCAATTTGACCATCTTTAACCAAAGTCCCCAAATTGCCCTTTAAAGACCCAAAATTCCCCAAATCCATCTCAAATGTCTATCAATTTGATCACAATTGAGCCCAAGTTCAATCCTAAATTCAAATTAACTTTTCATGTGACCAAACTAAACCAAATCCAAGCTCAATTGGTCCATGATTTGAGCACAATTTTGATTTGGGTCAAAGCCCCAATTTTGATCATATGACTTAATCTCACCCAATTGAACCCATAGCCTAGTCAATTGGCCCCAATTAATGTTGAAAA
>JXCR01143772.1:79680-90707 GCA_002079205.1 Phalaenopsis hybrid cultivar | reverse complement strand
TTGCTTAATGGTTCATCCTGTAAATACCCTTATTACTCAGTGAACCCTGATGTTTCAATTATCCCTAAGAATAGGGTAATTATCATTTTGAAAATTATGTGGGTGAAGACCCTTAAAGGGGCAAGTCAGTGTAATTTGAACACTTAACCAAATTTTAATCCTAATTTGGCTTAGTGGTGTTTCCAGGATGTTTGACTTAGTTATGTTTATTTTTCTAATCCTTGTTTAACCAATTTTTGATTTAGCCTAAGTCACCACTAAACTTATTTCTCTAATCCTCATTTAGTCAATTTTGATTTGGCCTAAGTCACCACTAAGCCCTTAAGGCAATTCTCTAATCCTCATTTAGTCAATTTAGATTTGGCCTAAGTCACCACTAAGCCCTTAAGACCTAAATGAGGTGTCTTAATTTTTGAAAAGGGTTAAACTTTAGGTGGTCTTGATTCATAATTTGGATTTTATTTGAAAATCAAAATAGGGTGAAAAGGGTTAAGCTTTAAGTGGTCATGATTCATGATTTGGATTTTATTTGAAATTCAAGAGAGGAGTATTAAATTGATTAATTATTGACTTCAAAAGTCATACCACTAAGTCCAGGATCATTTAATTTTAATAAACTTCAAAACTTAAATAATTTAGAAATTTATTAATCCTAATTAAGAAAGTGAGATTGGTTTCTACCAATTAACCCCTTGTGTTTCAAGCATCAAATAAGTTGATTAAGATTAGTAGTTACCCATTTTCCCTTCTTGAATTAAGCCTAAATGTTAATTAAAACAAAATTTCCAAAATTACACATTTTCCCCTAAGGCTCTAACACTTCATAATTTGTCAAATTCAATTCAAATGACTTTAAAATTTTTATCCTACCTCATTTATGGGTCAAGTCAGAGGAGAAAATGTGATTTTTCAAAATTTAATTTAATTTATATATTTATTTTCATGCAAAGATAAGATTTTTCAAAGAAAATTCCTAACTTGACCAAGGTAAATTATAATCACTTGAAATTTTTACTAGAGGTAGACCTAGACCAGAAAAGCCTTTGGACAAAATTTCATGATTTTTTGAATTCTCTGTGATTTATTAGAATTATTTTAATTTCTCGGATATTTAATAAAATATTTAAGGTGGTGAAAATTAAGTTTTATATTTTTCAAAAATCTCCCTAAGGTCAGAGAACTCAAGGGAGCAAATTTTATATTTTTCTAATTTTTCCTTGATTTATTGTAATTATTTTATTGAAAACTCATTTTTAGCCTTTTAAAAATTATTTTTAAGCTTTGAAATTCAATATCTTTATTTAGAAAATCAGAAAAAAATTTTTAATTGTTCCTAAGAGATTAGGAAGCAATTTAGAACATTTCCATGAGTTTTATTATTTTTGTGATTTTTATGAATTTTAAATTATTTAAATATTTAAAGTAGGCTAAAAATCAAGTTTTTTATTTTAAATATAATTTTATTTTTATAAAATATCCCTGATCAAAGAGAACTCAAAAAACTAAATTTCATAATTTTTTTAGTTATATTTCGATTTTTTTAAAAAATCATTTAAATGTTAAGTGTGATATTTATCTTTAAAAATCAATTTAAGTTATCAAATGAGTCAAAATATTTTGAAACTTTTATGATGAGTTCTCTGGATCATAAATCACAGTGGAGATTAAAAAGCAAGTCATTTAAATGTTTGTGAATGATGAGTTCTCTGGATCATAAATCACAATGAAGATCAAAAATCAAGTCATTTAAATATTTAAATTTTTGAGATGAGTTCTCTGGATCATAAATCACAGTGGAGATAAAAAATCAAGTCATTTAAATGTTTATCTTTTCGTTCTCTGGATCATAAATCACAGTGGAGATCAAAAATCAAGTCATTTAAATGTTTGTATTTTTCAAAATTAATCATCTTAGTGATTTAGTATTTGAAAAATTTAAGAATATTTTAGATGACTTGACCCATGAAATTATTTTCAAAGGTTTCTTTGGTCATGGTGGACCTTCCAAAATTTTCTGGGGATTTAATAACCAATATGCTAATTTCCATGATTATTTTAAGGAAATGATGTGAAATAATTTGAAAAATATTGGTCTCTATATAGGAACGTTCTGTGACTTTAGAAAAAACATAGAATACTTCCCCTGACAGAGGCTACAACATGTCAAAATTTCAAGTCAAGGTGATGTCTCAATATGCATAGAGAGTCAAATGATTCTAAATAGTGTTTAATTAATTAAAAATATTTTATGCATCAAATAGAATTTAAAATTATTTCACATTGTTCTCTTCTGTTCACTAAGCAAGAGGGTATTTTATTTTATTTTTGTGATTTTTCTACACAAAGTTATGTATTTTTGAAGTTTTGGGGATTAAATAAATTAGAAAATACCCCTATGTTTCTATTTAAACAGCGCGTGCCACCTCAACCTACGACGGCTCCGAAGACATTTGTGGCACGCTCTGGTTGAACGTCGCCGTCCACGTAGCTTGCTGACTCGGCCTGCTGTTTATGTCCTGAAGTACTGTCCGGCTCGATCTCCCCCGTTTATTTGATACACGCTCGATCGAATGGCTCCCCGTCATCATCCCCGATAGAATAATCCCCCATCCATTTGATACACACTTAATCAAACGGCTCCCCGTCATCGTCCCTGATAGAATGATCTCGTGTTCAATACACGCGCGGATAGACGGCATCCGTTCATCGTCCCCAATAGCCTTAACCGAGAATCAATTTGATACACGCTCGATCAAACGGCTCCCCGTCATCATCCCCGATAGAATGATCCCGTGCCCGTTCACACTAAAACCTTAAGATCTCTGCCTAGACTCAACCAAATCACTTTGGGTTTGATCCTATGACACTAAAACCTTAAGATCTCTGCCTAGACTCAACCAAATCACTTCGGGTTTGATCCTATGGAACTAAAACCTTAAGATCTCGGCCTAGACTCAACCAAATCACTTCGGGTTTGATCCTATGGACACGTCTATGTAAGAAGAACACATCCATACGGCTAAGGTACCATGAAATCAAGCTTAAGTAAATGGAGAATCAAAATAAGCTCGGGAGGAGGAGGAGTTTTATACCTTTGCTCTGAGAAGGGGGGCTTTGATCAGAGGTGCTCGGCAGGTTCGTTGGGGTCCAAGGAGTCTAGGGATTAAGTCCCTGGTCTTTGTGTGAAGCAGAGGTGCTCGACACTTTCTTTGGGGTCTAAGGAGGCTAGGGATTGAGTCCCTGGTCTTGGTGTAAGTCTAGGTATGAATTCGACCAAGCTCGATTTCAGGTGTTGGTCTAGAGCTATGGTAGAGGCTCTGTTGAAAAGGGATTTTATTGGGCTTTGGCTTCTTTCACTCTTATGAAGGTGTGGGCACAAGAAATTGAAGTTTAGTCTGTCCTGGTTTTTGGCAGGGTTTCAAGCTTAAAATTGAGCTCCGACAATTGGAATGAGTGAGGAAAAATGGTTGGAATGCACTGAGGGGATCTTAGGAAAGCTCTGTGTGAAGTTTTGAGAGGCCTCTCTAAGAAAATTTCAGCATAGCTCCCATGGCCGTGGGAGGTGATTTTTTATAAAAATGGCCATGGGGTGGCTGTCAGGGCATAAGTTTGGGTGCATTGTGGTGCTTAGGTGGAGGGTAGAGGAGCTCCATTGTTTGATTTGGATGAGCCGACCTCTAGGTTTGATTTGGGTGAGGTACCATGGGAGTGGCTCTCGGTTTTGGGTTGTTCCGGTCACTAGGCCGGCCGGCCGGCCAGGGGGAGGTGGCTAGGAGCTCAGGGAAACCAGGGAATCCATCACAACAATTTAATGTAAATGTGCTTGGATTTGGCAAAAATATCTTAAGCATGTGCATTTTTGAAAATAAGATCCCTTAATTTGGGGGACCTTTGGTCCATGGCTTAATTTAGGTGATTTCATGGTGTTTGGACTGGTCACTAAGTCCAACTAATGGCTGTGGTGGAGTTAATTTGGTGGTTTTAGGGTGGTTAGGTCACATTTGGTGCATGGGTCCAAGTTGGTGCAAATGACCAAAACTTGGGTTTGGGTTAGGCTAGCCATGTTAATTGGCCCAATTGATTATTACATTTGGTTTATATGATCAAAAAGAATAACTTTTGTGAAGGATGGAAGTGGTTTTGAGTCCAATTGAAGGGTCAATTGGAAGGAATTTTGAACTTTAACGAATTTGGTCATGTTGGGCTAGGCTTGGGTCTAGCTTGGGTTAGCCTTGGGCTAAGTCCAAATTGATTATTGTAAATGGTCAATAGGGACCTCATGAAGAGTTTTCAACATGAAGTGGATGCTAATTTGGAGGTTAAGGCAATCAATTGGGTGAAATTTAGGGACTTAGCCAATTTGAGACTAAATTTGGGATTTTTGGATTTAGGCCAAAATAAAATGGATTTGAGGCTTCAGCAATGCCAATTAATGGTTGATTTTGATGTATAGGAATGTCATAAAGATTTTCCAACATTAATTGAGGCCAATTGACTAGGCTATGGGTTCAATTTAGTGAGAATAAAGATTTTGCAACATTAATTGAGGCCAATTGACTAGGCTATGGGTTCAATTTGGTCAGATGAAGATTTTTCAACATTAATTGAGGCCAATTGACTAGGCTATGGGTTCAATTTGGTGAGATTTGATTTTTCAACATCAATTGAGGCCAATTTACTAGGCTATGGGTTCAATTTGGTGAGATTAGGTTCACATGTCAAAAATGGGGTTCTTGACCCAAATCAAAATTGGACTCAAATCATGGACCAATTGAGCTTGGATTTGGTTTAGTTTGGTCATATAAAAAGTTCCAAATTGGGCTCAAATCATGGACCAATTGAGCTTGTATTTGGTTTAGTTTGGTCATATCAAAAATGAATTTGAGTTTAGGATTAGAATTAGGGTCAATTCTGACCCAATTGATGGACATTTGAGTTGGATTTGGGGAAATTTGGGTCTTTAAAGGGCAATTTGGGGATTTTGGTTAAAGATTGTCAAATTGGCCAAATTGGGTTATGTGGTAGTTGAGAGAAATGCAATTGGGATTATTTCGGATTTATTGAGATTTTTTGGTAATTTATGGAATTTTTGGGATTTTGTGCCCAAGAGGGGTATTTTTGTAGAGTTGAGGTACCAATCATCACCAATAAACCATGGACCAATGGAAAACCCATTTTGGGTCCTCTACATAGTGCTCTTAGCTTAACCATAACCCTAGGTCTAGTAGGTTTAGGGGACCATCTACATGATTATCCCAAAAGATCAAGGGAACTAGGCTAGAAATTTGAGTCCATTGGTGTGAGTGATTGTGAGTGCAGATGAGTGTAGATAAGTGTCTTAGCTCCAGACCAACACCCAAAGCCAACCTTATGGTCCAGCAATCCTAAGGGTGACTTATCCTGAGTTTCCCCCACAGTGACCCCACCTACTAAGTATTTAGATGTTAGAACCAATATGTGGAACTTGAAGTTGAGTGGAGAAGGGTTTGGAATTTCTAGTGGTGAGGGTCCCATGTCTAGTTTTCTAGGAATAGTCAACAGGAAAAGTCCTATGGCTAGAACCTAGGCTACTAAAGAGGAAAAACCAAACCTCAACAAAAAAATGTGGTCAACAGTGCTAGATCCGACACTTAAGCACCAGTTAAATAGAGAAGGCAGTGCCTAAGCACGGAGACCCTGCGCTTAAGCGTCCGTTGTAGTTACTAGACAGGTAAAATCAGTTTTCATGAATTTCAAAGAGGTTTTTGAGGCTCCCTTGGCTAATAGGTGGTTGTAACCACCATGGACAAAAATTATCATGAAAGGATGCATCTCTTGGGAAAATACATCGAATCTAGACACATTTTGAGGAGATCCCAAAGCACCTCTTAGAAAACTATAAAAGAAAGAAGAGAGGACTTAGACAAGGGTCCTGAAAATATTGGCAAGTTTTGAAAGTTATTTTCTTGATAGTTAGCTCGGAGAGATTTTTAAGAACCACTTTTTATTTACTTTATCCATTTTGTTATCTTGTTTTGAGTGATTGTAAAAGAGAAGAGATTCAAAAGAACTTAGTTTGGTGGAGGATAAGTTTTTATCTTTTTGTTTTAGACTACTTTTGATTTTAATCGAGACTTGTTGTTGGTTGGACAATGATTTCTTTTTTTAAACTAAAGCGTGGTTTAGTTTTCTCAATAATTCTTAAAAGTTTTCTTTATCTTTCTTATTAAAATGATAAGTAATTATATTTTGGATGGAAGTTGTGGAGAGTATAGTTGACCTCACTTTTGGTTGAGGTTCAGTTTTTCCTCTTTAGTAGCCTAAGGTCTAGCCATATGACTTGACCTCACTTTTGGTTGAGGTTCAGTTTTTCCTCTTTAGTAGCCTAAGGTCTAGCCATAGTGACCTCATTTTTGGTTGAGGTTTAGTTTTTCCTCTTTAGTAGCCTAAGGTCTAGCCATAGGACCTCACTTTTGGTTGAGGTTTAGTTTTTCCCTTTTAGTAGCCTAAGGTCTAGCCATAAGATTTTCTTATTGCCTATTCTTAGAAAACTAGATCTGGGAGGTTTAGTTTTTCCTCTTTAGTAGCCTAGGGTCTAGCCATAGGACTTTTCCTATTGACTACTCCTAGAAAAATAGACATGGCACCCTCACCATTAGAAATTCAACCATCTTCTTTACTCAACCCGAAGTTCCACATGTTTGTCTCAACCTCTAAGTACTCAGTAGGTGGGGTCACTATGGGGGAAACTCGAGAAGAGTTACCCCTTAGGATTGCTGGACCTTAATGACCTTGGGTGTTGGTCTGGAGCTAAGGCACTCACTACACTTATCTGCACTCACAATCACTTACGGGTCACTGTGGGGGAAGCTCATGATGAGTCACCCTTAGGATTGCTGGACCTTAGGGTTGACCGTGGGTGTTGGTCTGGAGCTAGGGCACTCACTACACTTATCTGCACCCACAATCACTCACAACGGTGTTGGTCTGGAGCTAAGGCACTCACTACACTTATCTGCACCCACAATCACTCACAACCCTCAACTGTGGGGGAACTCAAGATGAGTCACCCTTAGGATTGCTGGACCTTAGGGTTGACCTTGGGTTTTGGTCTGGAGCTAAGGCACTCACTACACTAATCTGCACCCACAATCACTCACAACCATGAACTCAAATTTCTGCCTAGATCCCTTGATCTTTTGGGATACTCTTGTAGATGGTCCCCTAAACTTACTAGCCCTAGGGTTATGGTTTAGCTAAGACCACTATGTAGAGGACCCAAAATGGGGTTTCCTTTGGTTCATGGCTTATTGGTGATGATTGGTACCTCAACTCTACTAAAATACCCATCTTGGCCTTTTACTCTTAAAACACCCCTAATTACCAAAATACCCCTCTTTGACCCAAAATTCCAAAAATTCCCAGAAAATCCCAATGAATCTCTAATTTTCCTAATTTCATTTCTTTCAACTACCCCATGACCCAATTTGGCCAATTTGACTATCTTTTACCAAAACCCCCAAATTTCCTTTTAAAGACCCAAATTTCCCCAAATCCAACTTAAATGTCCATCAATTTGACCTCAATTGTCCTCAATTTCAATCCTAAACTCATATTCACTTTTGATATTATAAAACTAAACCAAATTGAAGCTCAATTGGTCCATGATTTGAGCCCAATTTTGATTTGGGTCAAAGCACAATTTTCACCCATATGACCTAATCTCACCAAATTGAACCCATAGCCTAGTTAATTGGCCTCAATTAATGTTGTAAAATCTTTATACCTAATCTCACCAAATTGAACCCATAGCCTAGTCAATTGGCCTCAATTAATGTTGCAAAATATTTATGACATTCCTATACATCAAAATAAACCATCAATTGACATTGGTGAAGCCTCAAATCCATTTGATTTTGGCCTATATCCAAAATTTCCAAATTTAGCCCCAAATTGGCTAAGTCCCTAAATTTCACCCAATTGATTGACTTAACCTCCAAATTGGAATCCCATTCATGTTGAAAACTCTTCATGAGGTCCCTATTGACCATTTATAACAATCAATTTGGACTTGTCATGTTGAAAACTCTTCATGAGGTCTCTATTGACCATTTATAATAATCAATTTGGACTTAGTCATGTTGGAAACTCTTCATGAGGTCCCTATTGACCATTTACAACAATCAATTTGGACTTAGTGTTGAAAACTCTTCATGAGGTCCCTATTAACCATTTACAATAATCAATTTGGACTTAGCCCTAGTCCAACCCAAGCTAGACCCAAGCTTAGCACAACATGACCAAATTGATTATAGTTCGAAATTCCTTCAAATTGACCTTTCAATTGAACTCAAAACCATTTTCATCCTTCACCAAAGTTGTTCCTTATGATCATCTATACCAAATGCAACAATCAATTGACCCAATTGACATGGTTAACCTCNAAATTTTCTTAGAGAGGCCTCTCCAAACTTCACACAGAACTTCCCTGAGATCCCCTNAAATGCACATGCTTAAGATATCTTTGCCAAATCCAAGCACATTTGCATTAAATTGCTCTGATGGATTCCTCTAGGTTCCCCGAGCTCCTAGCCACCTCCCTTTGGCCGGCCGGCCGGCCTAGTGGCTGAAAAAGCCTAAAACTGAGAGCCACCCCCATGGCACCTCACCCAAATCAAACCTAGAGGCCAGCTCATCCAAATCAAACTATGAAGCTCCTCTGCCCTCCACCTAAGCACCAAAATGCACCCAAAATTATGCCCTGAGAGCCACCCCATGGCGATTTTTATAAAAACTCACCTCCCACAACCATGGGAGGTGTGCTCAAATTTTCTTAGAGAGGCCTCTCCAAACTTCACACAGAACTTCCCTGAGATCCCCTCAGTGCATTCCAACCATTTTCCCTCACCCATTCCCCTTGTCGGAGCTCAATTTTGAGCTTGACACCCTGTCCGAAACTAGGACAGAATCCAATCCACCCCCACACTCCACCAAACATCAAATTGTCGGAGCTCAATTTTGAGCTTGAAACCCTGCCGGAAATCAGGACAGAACCCAATACACCTCCACACTCCACCAAAATTCAATTGTTGTGTGCCCACACCTTCACAAGAGTGAAAGAAGCCAAAGCCCCATCAAATCCCCCTTCCACAGATCCTCTACCATAGCTCTAGACGAACACCTAAAATCGAGCTTGGTTGAATTCATACCTAGGCCTCTATACCAAGACCAGGGACTCAATCCCTAGCCTCCTTGGACCCCAACGAAAGTGCCGAGCTCCTCTGATCAAAGCCTCCCTTCTCAGAGCAAAGGTATAAAACTCCTCCTCCTCTAGAGCTTATTTTTATTCTCCATTTACTTAAGCTTGATTTCATGGTACCTTAGCTTCCTCCTCCCGAGCTTATTTTGATTCTCCATTTACTTAAGCTTGATTTCATGTCATCTTAACCGCTCCCTTCTCAGAGCAAAGGTATAAAACTCCTCCTCCTGAGCTTATTTTGATTCTTCATTTACTTAAGCTTGATTTCATGGTACCTTAGCAGTATAGATTGTGTTCGTCTCACTTAGACGAGTCCATAGGATCAAACCCGAAGTGATTTGGTTGAGTCTAGGTCGAGATCTTAAGGTTTTAGTATGGACGGGCAGGGGATCATTCTATCGGGGACGATGATGGGGAGGCCTTCGATCAAGCGTGTATCAAATGGACGGGGGAGATCAAGCCGGACAGCGCTTCGGGACATAAACAGCGGGCCGACTCAGAGGCTAAGTGGACAGCTGCGTCCAACCAGAGCGCGCCACGCATGCCTTTGAAGCCGTCGTAGGTTGAGGTGGCACGACCTGTTTAAATAGATAAATAGGATTTTTTCCTATTTATTTAAATACCCCTAACTTAGAATATCCATAACTTTGTGTAGAAAAATCACAAAAATAAAATAAAAATACCCTCTTGCTCAGTGAATATAAGAAATTAATGGTGGAATAAATTTCAAGTCCATTTGATGCATAAAATATTTTTAATTAATTAAACACTGTTTGAGAGCCCATTTGATGCATAAAATATTTTTAATTAATTAAATACTATTTGGAATCATTTGATTCTCCATACATATTGACACAGCACCTTGGCTTGAAATTTTGACATATTGTAGCCTCTCTAAGGGGGAACATTCTCTAATTTTTCTAAGGTCAGATGAGGTTCCTATACAGAGATCCATATTTTTCAAGTTTTTTCACATTATTTCTTTAAAATAATCATGGAAATTAGCATATTGATTATAAAATCCTAAGAAAATTTTGGAAGGTCCATCATGACTAGGGAAACCTTTGGAAATAATTTCATGGGTCAAGTCATTTAAAATATCCTTAAATTTTAAAAAAACTAAATCACTAAGATAATTAATTTTAGAAAATTTAAACATTTAAATGACTTGATTTTTAACTCCACTGTGATTTATGATGCAAAGAACTCATCATAAAAATTTCAAAATATTTTAAGTTAATTTGACAACTTAAATTGATTTTTAAAGATAAATACCACTCTTAACACATCAATGATTTCTTAAAAATCAAGACATAACTCAAAAAATTATGAAACTTAGTTTTTTGAGTTCTCTGTGATCAGGGGTATTTTCTAAAAATAAAATGATATTTAACATAAAATTTTGATTTTTAGCCTATTTTAAATATTTGAAATAATTAAAAATTCATAAAAATCACAAGAATAATAAAACTCATGAAAATGTTCTAAATTGTTTCCTAATCACTTATGAATAATTAGAATATTTTTCTTGATTTTCTAAATAAAGATATTGAATTTTAAAGCTTAAAAATAATTTTTAAAGGCTAAAAAATGAGTTTACACTAAAATAATTCCAATAAATAAAAAAAATCAGAAAAATATAAACTTTACTCCTCTGAGTTCTCTGACCTTAGAGAGATTTTTCAAAAATACAAAACTTAATTTTCACTACCTAACATATTTTATTTTTATTAAATAGATATTAAAATAATTCTAATAAATCAAAAAGAATTCAAAAAATTGTGAAATT
>JXCR01143772.1:65917-78578 GCA_002079205.1 Phalaenopsis hybrid cultivar | reverse complement strand
GGCAGGATGAAACACTTAAATATTTCTCCTCAAAACTGAAGCCAAACATTAGGATAGCTTGGGAAGTCATTGAGGTTCTCCTCTGGATCCATGACATCCCCTAGTCCTTCTTACTTTAGATTCTTTAATAAAAAAATGTTCCAAATTTGAACCAATCCCCTTGTACACCTCTATGTTCGATTTCGTTGAAGAGTCCTACCCTTTGAAATTCCTTGAAGATAATTTTTCTTGATTTGTATCGAGAGTTTTCTTAGGTGACTTTGGTCATCTAAGATGTAATTAACTATAGGGGCTTGCCCTTATAGGAAGCATGTCCGAACCCAGCTTAATACAAACCCTATTTACTCCTTTATATTAAATAGGGGAACTTGTCGGCAAATACAAAGGTTTCATAGACCAAATGGACGTCAGAAATATTAAATAGGGGAACTTGTCGGCAAATACAAAGGTTTCGCAGACCAAACAGACGTCATATATCTTAGTTTATTTGATCGAGCCTCATCCTCAAGTCTTGTGTTTATCCTTCGGGATAGATATAGGAGTTTATTTGATCGAGCCTCATCCTCAAGTCTTGTGTTTATCCTTTGGGATAGATACAGGATCCTATTTGATCGAGCCTCATCCTCAAGTCTTGTGTTTATCCTTCGGGATAGATATAGGATTTGAAGTACAATGCTAGGAACTTGTGGGAAAATACAAAGGTTTCGCAGACCAAACAGACGTCATACTTTCCTTAGTTTTTTTTATCGAGCCTCATCCTCAAGTCTTGTGTTTATCCTTTGGGATAGATACAAGATTTGAGGTACAACGCTCTTTCATTTAAACCGAGCCTCATCCTCAAGTCTTGTGTTTATCCTTCGGGATAGATACAGGATTTGAGGTACAATACTCTTTCATTTTAAACTATAAAAAATATGGGGTCAGTTTGATTTCATACTTCAACATCCTTCCGAAGCGGGCGATTGGATTTCAATTCTGATGACCGACAGCTTATTACGGGCAACCCCACAAACCAACCCGAAATAACGCCGACAGCTTCTGGTGACTCCGCTGGGGACAAGCTTTTCTCTTTATACAAATCAAGAAATATTATCTTCACACATCGATAATATGTCCATGTCCATCTTGGACCAAATTACCCTACTTCTGTTAGCATACTTTACCCATTTCTACCTTGGGAAAGTACAACTAACTACTTGGACTTCAGGACTAGCTGTTCAACCATCTTTGAACAGAGGGGTTCAGAAGGCCATTAAGGACTCTTTAAATTTTTATGTGGGGTCGGACCCCTAATAGGTGTGTCGGTGGACTAATTCCACCAGGGCATTTTTTGCCTCGAATTGGGTCCCGCGCTAAGTCCTAAACTTTCTCACAACTCCTTTTCACATTTGTTTTGCTGCTTCGCAAATTAAACCAAATCGTGTTGTGCTGCGTGCACTTCAAAATATTAATCAATTTTACACCCTTTTAAATAAAGATGTTAAAATTACCTGTAAATTAAGACCCTCCCGGTCTACAGATTAACCTCTACTTTCAGTGCTTGCACTAAGGATTACGTGTTTTTTGGCCATATAGCTAACCCTAAAACTTTCTGTTTTAAAGCCCGCTACGATGGCTTACCCAGCGCTGACCTTTTCTTACAACCTGCCAATGTACTGCAACGCCCGTAACGTCACTCCCACCATCAAGTTTGGAGCTGGATTTGAAGACCTCGAGGTTATCCTCGGGAAAGCCCCATTCGTGAAAATGAAGATCGCTGCCCCGGAAGTTCAAGAGTCGTCTGTAGAATTCAGTTTGAACTGCCTTCAAGACTTCCCTGCCGGCAAGAAGGGTAAATCTGCTGCCGTCACGACACCCGCCAAACCTGCTATCCCCACTGCTGCTAAGGGGAAGGAAGTCATGATTGTTGAAGATTCGGCTGAAGGATTAACTGTTCCACCACCCGTGTTTGAAATCGAGTCGAGCTCAAGGACTGTACCACTGACCTGAACTCAAAGGAGGAACCGCAATAGGAGAATTCAGAGGGCCATCAAAGCCCAGACTCTTGAAAACACACCTGATGAGGAGGAGCCTCATCAAGTTGAAGAGGTATTACCAGAAATTTACCCACTCCTGCGAGGGAGTAGATTCCATCCTCTGACAGATACTGATGGATATGAGAGTATCCGAAAGATTGCTGCTGCATTCCCATCACCTCATGGACATGGTGAGGAGGGAAAGAAACTCAGCCCCATCACCCGAGTTAGTGCAGTCTTCAGAAGGCTTGCTATAAAATAAGGATGTTTTGTTAGTGAATTACTTAAACGAGTGGGACATGCAATTTCCCCTCATATGAAGAATGAAATTTTGTAAGATATTAAGTTCGCTAGAAAATCTCGTTGGTCGACTATAGAGTCACCTACCTGTGTTCCCGTCTGGCTCCATTTGGGAAACTGAGTCGATACTACTATGGTCACCACCGATCATACCACCACCAGAACCACAGGTCGCTGGCCGATTAAGTCAAGACTGGGTTCGAGAGGTTTACCCATTATTCCTACAATCATGGAAACAAAGACAAGACGATTACCTGAACACCACGAGGAGCATACCTTCCCTCGACATACCGATGTCTCTACTGAGACGACCTGTCTTGAGGCATCATCGTCGAAAAGGAAGAAGGTATGGGTACCTAAGGTCGCTGCACTGA
Organism: Phalaenopsis hybrid cultivar; assembly: GCA_002079205.1. Lineage (NCBI taxonomy): Eukaryota > Viridiplantae > Streptophyta > Magnoliopsida > Asparagales > Orchidaceae > Phalaenopsis > Phalaenopsis hybrid cultivar. The sequence goes on along the minus strand of JXCR01143772.1, from coordinate 75,889 downwards.
TATAGTTTAGTGAACCTGCAAGACAGAAAGCAAAACCAGTGCATGAAATATCTGACATCGTCGCCACAATAGCCAGCGAGATGAGGAACAAGTTGAGGATTTCCATCAGGGTCCTCCAGATCTTAAAGCAATCAAGGAATCGACAATTGAGGAAAAAGTTGAGAAACTCGGGATTGAGATGGCTCAACCTCACACTGAAGAGAACGCTGTAAATGAGCTGCATAGGGTTATCCTCCTCAGGGATGAGCAAGTTGTTGTACTGGAGAAAAGAATAGAAGAGATGACTGGAGCTATGACTGCCATGCTCACCATTTAGGGGCAATCACAAGCACCACGATTGGCTTCTCCAAAAATTAACCAGCTAGAAATCATCCACATCGCAGATGAAAGAAGGGGGGCTACTTTGACAGACAAAGAAGAACAACCAATGAAGGATTCTCCATCAAGTGCCATGCTAGAAAAAGAGTTCAAGCAAATGGTTGAACAAGTACGAGATCCCTTAGCCCAGTCCAAGGGCGGTGCATCAATTTTAAAGGGTAGACCTTATCCGGAGGAGTTTGATGCCGTGCCTTTCCCCAAAGGCTTTGTAACCCAAAACTTCAAGATATTCGATGGGACCGGAAATCTTAGACAGCACATAGCACATTTTTGAGTCAATTGTGGAAGCACAAGGAATAACGAAGCTCTACTCTGCCAGCAGTTTGTTAGCAGCTTGTCAGGGATTGCTTTCGACTGGTACGCTGACTTGCCCAACGGGTAAGTTAAAACATTTTCTGAGTTGGAACAANGTTTCTACCAATTAACCCCTTTGTGTTTCAAACATCAAGTGAATTGATTAATATTAGAGTTTACCCATTCCCGTCCTTGAATTAAGCCTAAATGTTAATTAAGGCGAAATTTCCAAATTTACACATTTGCCCCTAAGGCTTTAATACTTTATAATTTGTTAAATTAAATTCAAATGACTTTGAAATTTTTATTATACCTCATTCATGGGTCTATTGAGACATCAGAGGAGAAAATGTGATTTTCAAAATTTAATTTAATTGATATAATTATTTTAATGCAGAAATAGGATTTTTCAAAGAAAATTCCTAACTTGACCAAGATAATTTATAATCCTTTTAAATTTTTACTGGAGGTAGACATAAACCAGAGATGTCTTTGGATCAAATTTCACAATTTTTTGAATTCTTTTTGATTTATTAGAATTATTTTAATATCTATTTAATAAAAATAAAATATGTTAGGTAGTGAAAATTAAGTTTTGTATTTTTGAAAAATCTCTCTAAGGTCAGAGAACTCAGAGGAGTAAAGNCAAAATTTAATTTAATTGATATAATTATTTTAATGCAAAAATAAGATTTTTCAAAGAAAATTCCTAACTTGATCAAGATAAATTATAATCTATTGAAACTTTTACTGGAGGTAGACCTAGATTAGGGAAGTCTTTGGATCAAATTTAACAATTTTTTGAATTCTTTGTGATTTATTAGAATTATTTTAATATCTAGATATTTAATAAAAATAAAATATTTTTAGGTGGTGAAAATTAAGTTTTGTATTTTTGAAAAATCAACCCAAGGTCAGAGAACTACAAAGAGTAAATTTTATATTTTTCTTATTTTTCTTTGATTTATTGGAATTATTTTAGTGTAAACTCATTTTTTAGCCTTTAAAAATTATTTTTAAGCTTTAAAATTCAATATCTATATTTAGAAAATCAGGAAAAATATTCTAATTATTTCTAAGTAATTAGGAAGCAATTTAGAACATTTCCATGAGTATTATTATTTTTGTGATTTTTATGAATTTATAATTATTTTAAATATTGAAAATAGGCTAAAAATTTATCANGATTAGGAAACAATTTAGAACATTTTCATGAGTTTTATTATTCTTGTGATTTTTATGAATTTTTAATTATTTCAAATATTTAAAATAGGCTAAAAATCAAAATTTTATGTTAAATATCATTTTATTTTTAGAAAATACCCCTGATCACAGAGAACTCAAAAAACTAAGTTTCATAATTTTTTGAGTTATGTCTTGATTTTTAAGAAATCATTGATGTGTTAAGAGTGGTGTTTATCTTTAAAAATCAATTTAAGTTGTCAAATTAACTTAAAATATTTTGAAATTTTTATGATGAGTTCTTTGCATCATAAATCACAGTGGAGTTAAAAATCAAGTCATTTAAATGTTTAAATTTTCTAAAATTAATTATCTTAGTGATTTAGTTTTTTTAAANTTAAAATATTTTGAAATTTTTATGATGAGTTCTCTGGATCATAAATCACAGTGGAGAATAAAAATCAAGTCATTTAAATGTTTAAATTTTGAAAAATTAATTATTTTAGTGATTTAGTGTTTGTAAAATTTAAGAACATTTTAAATGACTTGACCCATGAAATTATTTCCAAAGGTTTCTCTAGTCATGGTGGACCTTTCAAAATTTTCTTAGGATTTTATAATCAATATGCTAATTTCCATGATTATTTTAAAGAAATAATGTGAAATAAATTGAAAAATATGGTTCTCTGTATAGGAACCTCATCTGACTTTGGAAAAATCAGAGAATGTTCCCTCTTACAGAGGCTACAATATGTCAAAATTTCAAGCTAAGGTGATATGTCAATATGCATGGAGACAAAAATGATTCCAAATATTATTTAATTAATTAAAAACATTTTATGCATCAAATAGACTTGAAAATTATTCCAATTTGTTTTTCTCTGTTTCCTGAGCAAGAGGGTATTTTTATTTTATTTTTGTGATTTTTCTACACAAAGTTATGTATTTTCAAGAGGGTATTTTTATTTTATTTTTGTGATTTTTCTACACAAAGTTATGGATTTTCTAAGTTAGGTGTATTTAAATAAATAGGAAAAGATCATATTTATCTATTTAAACAGCACGTGCCACCTCAACCTACGATGGCTCCGAGGGCATGCGTGGCGCGCTCTGGTATGACGCCACCGTCCACGTAGCTGTTGACTCGACCCGCTGTTTATGTCCCGAAGCGCTGTCCGGCTTGATCTCCCCCGTCCATTTGATACATGCTTGATCAAACGACTTCCCATCATCATCCCCGATAGAATGATCCCGTGCCCGTCCAGACTAAAACCTTAAGATCTTATCCTAGACTCAACTAAATCACTTCGAGTTTGATCCTATGGACTCATCTAAGTGAGACTAACACATCCATACGGTTAAGGTGCCATGAAATCAAGCTTAAGTAAATGGAGGATCAAAACAAGCTCGGAAGGAGGAGACCTTAAGATCTCGGCCTAGACTCAACCAAATCACTTTGGGTTTGATCCTATGGACTCGACTTAGTGAGACGAACACATCCATATGGTCTAAGGTACCATGAAACCAAGCTTAAGTAAATGGAGAATCAAAATAAGCTCGGGAGGAGGAGGTTAATGTACCATGAAATCAAGCTTAAGTAAATGGAGAATCAAAATAAGCTCGGGAGGATGAGGAGTTATATAGCTTTGCTTTGAAAAGGGAGGCTTCAATCAGAGGTGCTCGACACGTTCATTGAGGTCTAAGGAGGCTAGGGATTGAGTCCCTGGTCTTGGTGTAAAGCCTAGGTATGAATTCGACCAGACTCGATTTTAGGTGTTGGTCTAGAGCTATGGTAGAGGATTTGTGGAAGGGGGATTTGATTGGGCTTTGGGTTCTTTCACTCTTGTGAAGGAGTAGGCACATAATTGAAGTTTGGTGGAGTGTGGAGGTGTATTGGGTTCTGTCTTGGTTTCCGGCAGGGTTTCAAACTTAAAATTGAGCTCCGGCAATGAGAATGGGTGAGGGAAAATGGTTGGAATGCACTGAGGGGACCTTAGGGAAGCTCTGTGTGAAGTTTGGAGAGGCCTCTCTGAGAAATTTTTAGCACCTTTCCCATGGCCGTTGGAGGTGAGTTTTTTATAAAAATGGCCATGGGGTGGCTCTTAGGGCATAAGTTTGGGTTCATTGGAGGGCAGAGGAGCTCTTCAATTTGATTTGGATGAGCTGGCCTCTAGGTTTGATTTGGGTTAGGTGTCATGGGGGTGGCTCTCTGTTTTGGGCTTTTCTGGCCACTAGGCTGGCCGGCCGGCCAGGGGGAGGTGGCTAAAAGCTCAGGGAACCCAGAGGAATCCATCACAGCAATTTAATGCAAATGTGTTTGGATTTGGGAAAGATATCTTAAGCATGTGCATTTTTGGAAATAAGATCCCTTAATTTGTGGGACCTTGGTCCATGGGTTGATTTAGGTGGTTTCATGGTGTTTGGAATAGTCACTAAGTCCAACTGATGGCTGTGGTGGAGTTAATTTGGTGGCTTTAAGGTGGTTAGGTCACCTTTAGTGTATGGGTCCAAGTGGGTGCAAATAACCAAAACTTGGGTTTGGGCTAGGTTACCATGTCAATTAGCTCAATTGATTATTGTATTTGGTGTAGATGATCACAAGAAACAACTTTTATGAAGGATGCTGGCCCAAATAAATGTTTCATTTGGTGTATATGATCATAAGGAACAACTTTGGTGAAGAATAGAAGATAATTGATTGTTGCATTTGGTGTAGATGATCACAAGGAACAACTTTGGTGAAGAATGGAAATGATTTGAGTTCAATTGAAAGGTCAATTTGAAGGAATTTTGAACTTTAATCAATTTGGTCATGTTTGGCTAGGCTTGCGTCTAGCTTCGGTTAGCTTTGGGCTAAGTCCAAATTGATTATTTTAAATGGTCAATAGGGACCTCATGAAGAGTTTCTAACATGAATTGGATGCCAATTTTGAGGTTAAGTCAATCAATTGGGTGAAATTTAGGTACTTAGCCAATTTGGGGCTAAATTTGGGAATTTTGGATTTACGCCAAAATCAAAAGGATTTGAGGCTTTAACAATGTCAATTGATGGTTAATTTTGATTTATAGGAATGTCATAAAGATTTTGAAACATTAATTGAGGCCAATTGACTAGGCTATGGGTTCAATTTGGTGAGATTAAGTCATATGGTCAAAATTGGGGTTTTGACCCAAATCAAAATTGGCCTCAAATCATGGACCAATTGACCTTGGATTTGGTTTATTTTGTCATATCAAAAGTGAATTTGAGTTTAGGATCAGAATTGGGGTCAATTGAGATAAAATTGGTGGATATTTGAGTTGGATTTGGGGAAATTTGAGTCTTTAAAGGGCATTTTAGGGATTTTTGTTAAAGATGGTCAAATTGGCAAAATTGGTTCATGGGTAATTGAGAGAAATGAAATTAGGAATATTTCGGATTTATTAGAATTTTCTAGGAATTTTTGGAATTTTTGGGATTTTGAGCCCAAGAGAGGTATTTTGGTAATTAGGGGGTGTTTTAGGGGTAAAAGGCCAAGATGGGTATTTTGGTAGACTTGAGATGTCAATCATCACCAATAAGCCATGGACCAAAGGAAACCCCATTTTGGGTCCTCTATATAGTGGTCTTAGCCAAACCATAGCCCTAGGGCTAGTAGGTTTAGGGGACCATCTACATGAGTATCCCAAAAGATCAAGAGATCTAGGCTAGAAATTTGAGTTCAGGGTTGCGAGTGATTGTTAGTGTAGATGATTGTAGTGAGTGCAGTGAATCCCTTAGCTCGAGACCAACACCAAGGGTCAACCCTAAGGTCCAGCAATCCTAAGTGTGACTCATCCTAAGCTTCCCCCACAGTGACCCCACCTACTAAGTACTTAGAGGTTGAGACCAACATGTGGAACTTCAGGTTGAGTAAAGAAGAGGGTAGAATTTCTAATTGTGAGGGTTTCATGTCTAGTTTTCTAGGAATAGTCAACAAGAAAAGTCCTATGGCTAGCCCCTAGGCTACTAAAGAGGAAAAACTAAACCTCAACCAAAATTGAGGTCAACAAATTGACCCCAAATAGGTGTGGTGTGCTGGGCAAGCACACCGCGTGTATTGGCATTGACCGACAAGATGAACAAAACCAATACAAACTCCTAATTCAGCACACTCAGAAGTACGTGTAGAGTTGTGTGTGTGATTTGTTTCTGCTGGAGAATTAGCAGTTTGTGTGCTTAATCAAATTGAGAACTAGGGACTCTCACTGGGGATTGGAGAGCAGACTTTGAGTTATGAAATTTCAAAGATCTCCAAAGCATGGGAGACCCTGAGGTAGGAATTGAACTTCAGATATCAGTTCAAAAAGAGAGAGAGAGAGAGAGAGAGTCGGAGTGTAAGGACCGACCTCGAATGTAATGAGTCAGAAATGCAGGATTGATTTAGAAATGAGAATTGAAATGTAGGTCAATTCCAAAAAGAGACTGTCCGAATGTAAGGACCGATCTAAAATGTAAATAATAAAAAATTTAGGACTAATTCGGAAATGAGAATTGAAATGTAGGTCAATTCTAAAAAGAAGGTGTCGGAATGTAAGGACCGACCTTAAACGTAGAGAATCAGAAATTTAGGACTGATTCATAAATGAGAATTGAAATGTAGCTCAATTCTTAAAAGAAGGTGTCAGACTGTAAGGACCGACCTCAAATGTTAAGAATCAGAAATTTAGGACTAATTCGGAAATGAGAATTGAATTGTAGGTCAATTCTCAAAAGAAGGTGTCAGAATGTGAGGACCGACCTCAAATGTAAAAAATAAAAAATTTAGGACTGATTCGGAAATGAGAATTGAAATGTAGGTCAATTCCCAAAAGAGACTGTCGGAATGTAAGGACCGATCTCAAATGTAAAGAATAAAAAAATTAGGACTGATTCGAAAATGAGAATTGAAATGTAGGTCAACTCTCAAAAGAAGGTGTCGAAATGTAAGGACCGACCTCAAACCTAGAGAATCAAAAATTTAGGATTGATTCGTAAATGAGAATTGAAATGTAGGTCAATTCTCAAAAGAAGGTGTCGGAATGTAAGGACCGACCTCAAATGTAAAGAATAAAAAATTTAGGACTGATTCAGAAATGAGAATTGAAATGTATGTATCAATTCCGAAGACGAGAGAATTGAAATGTAGGTATCAATTCAAAGATATGAGAATCAGGATTTAGGTACTGCTTTGAAGATGTGATTTAAAATTTACGAAGAGCTTGTGATGTTGAATTTACGGAAGTGTGTCATGCAGAAATGCTGATTTTGAAGAAAATTTGTAGAGCTTCGTGGAGTTTTGTGCAAAATGTGTAATTCAGCGAGGATGTGTAGAGAGTTAGTGTAGATAATGATGGTTGTGCTGCACACACAAAGAGTAGGAAATTCCGAAAACGGAAGTATCCACTCAACAAGTTTATTTTATTTTCTTGTTGCTTTTGTCAAAATTGATTTTATGTGTTTTTAAAGGTTTAATTTCAATTGGTTGATTTTCAAAAGAATTTTTTTTGTTATTTATTTATTACAATTATCTTTTATTTGTGTTTTATTTATTGTTGAAAATTTATCATTTCATTCTTAGTTCATTGGAACTCTGAACCATTACATGGTTCGTGGCTTTCATCCATCGCACAAAAAGCCAATTGACAAAAAGGCACAACTTGAGAGAAATTTCCATTAATCTGCTTTAATAAAGGTACTACAGATCAAATATAGGCTAATGCCTCAAAGAGAGTACATCATCTAATACATGCTGAAATGCATTGAGAGTCATCTCAAGATATAAGTACATCATAGACTGATTACATCAGATACATGTCATGCTTGTTAAAGGAAAGCAAGCGAGTCCTTTGCTTGGCATATCGAGCTCTTGATCAAGCAGACCTTCTGAGCCATGCTCCAGAATTAGAGTTCCCTTCGCATGTATTCAGAGGTACAACCTTCTCAAGCTCATAAGGAAACAGTTCCTCCAACTCCGGGTCTTGCTGGAATCCATATGGTATCTTACTGTCATCCATTCTACGGAAGGTCACAGACACCCTACGGTATCGTACTCCTGGAATGCAGTGTTTGGCAACGTCTGCACTNATTAAATTTTGAGTTGTTTTATATTTTGAATGTTGTGGCGGTGAATTTTATCTTGATTGATTTTTAATTTTGCTTGTGGGTTATGGTTTTGGTTATATTTAACATGCAAGTTTATGTTGTTTTCATGCATGTAGGTAAATGCAAGCATAAAACATGTAAGGAAAAGGCAGAAGAAAGACGGTACTATAAAATGTAAAAGCGTACCTGGCGAGTCTTCTCGTTGCACCACCTGAAACTCAAAAATGCATGTGAGGGCATTTAGAAGAGCAGAAAAAGTAAAGTTCTGGGTGGTTTTCCTAACTCTATGTTGTATTTTGGTAAGTCCTTAAACGTTTAATTAAGGATGATTCCATTAAGCGAAAAATATTCACATGGTGAAAAGCCTCGAGTCCATTTAAACTTATTATGTTACTTAATGGTTCATCCTGTAAATATCCTTAATTGCCTCGAGTCCATTTAAACTCATTATGTTGCTTAATGGTTCATCCTGTGAATACCCTTATTAGTTAAGTTTAATAGGAGTGTGAGGTATCCAACAAGCTAAGAGGGGAAAGGCATTAAGCGAAAAATATTCACATGGTGAAAAGCCTCGAGTCCATTTAAACTTATTATGTTACTTAATGGTTCATCCTGTAAATATCCTTAATTAGCCTCGAGTCCATTTAAACTCATTATGTTGCTTAATGGTTCATCCTGTGAATACCCTTATTGCTCATTGAACATCGATGTCTCAATTATCCTTAAGAAAGGGGTAATTTTCATTTGTCATTCAATTTAAGAATTATGTGGGTGAAGACCCATGAAGGGGCAAGTTAGTGTAATTTGAACACTTAGCCAAATTTTAATCCTAATTGGGCTTAGTGGTGTTTCCAGGATATTTGATATAATTATATTTATTTCTCTAATCCTCTTTTAATCAATCTTGATTTANCAAAAGCTTAGACATTACATGCTTTCTCATAAGATCACCCTAATTTTAAAAGTTAATCCATTGCAATATTTGGTGACCCAACCAACACTCTCAGGACGTCTAGCAAGATGGTCAATGATCTTATTGCAATTTGATATAACTTTTGTACCCCTTCGTGCTATCAAGGGACAGATTTTAGCAGATTTTCTCGCTGCACACCCACTGCCAGCTGGGTCCTCTCTCAACGACGAGTTATCAGACGAGCAGATACTACAAAATGGAATTTTCCAGTGCGCAGCGCTGGGAAATGTACTTCAATCGTTCCTCGTCAGCTAGGAAAGACAAGGGATCATGCACAGTTATACCAAGCAAGGCAGGCATTGCTTTGATCTTTATCACGCCAGATAAGGGTATATTGAGGTTTTCGTACCACCTGACGGAGCCATGTACCAATAATGAAGCAGAATATGAAGCCTTCATCAACGGATTGGAGTTGGCGATTTTAATGGATATAACGAACATTGTCATTTATGGTGACTCTCAACTTGTCATCCAGTAAGTCGCCGGACAATACAGAATCCTAAAACCAGGATTAGCAGAATACCGTCTGTACGCAATGATGCTCCTGGAGCAGATTCTTGAGGTGACTAACTACCGAATTCCTCGGGGACATAATGCTCATGCCGAAGCTTTAGCAAAACTAACTAAGGAAATGGCGTGTCCCCTGGAGGATTCCATCGAAGTCACGGTGCAAGGAAGATGAGTCTTGTCTCGAAGCGACTTTAAAACTCTACACAAACTTGGAAAAGAAGAAACCGTGAATACAGTTGCAGGCATCAACAAAGATTGGCGCAAGCCATTAATAGAATATTTGCAGACTGGAAAGCTGCCAGAAGACAAGTCTGAGGCACACCACATCACAAGAAGGGCCATGCCTACGCCCTGGTGGGAAATGTTCTCTACAGAAGATCGTTCGATCAAATGTGGCTACGGTGTTTGAGTAGAGCCGAGGCACATAGTATTTTCAAAGAAGTACATGCCGGATTATGTGGCGCTCACCATTCGGGACCAAAAATGAAAATGAAGATTAAAAGACTCGGATATTATTAGCCAGTAATGATGT
>JXCR01143772.1:5482-37554 GCA_002079205.1 Phalaenopsis hybrid cultivar | reverse complement strand
TATAGTACCGTCTTTCTTCTGCCTTTTCCTTACATGTTTTATGCTTGCATTTACCTACATGCATGAAAACTACATAAACTTGCATGTTAAATATAACCAAAACCATAACCCCCCAAAACAAAAATTAAAAATCAACCAAGATAAAATTCACCGCCACAACATTCAAAATATAAAACAACTTAAAATTTAATCACAAACATCTCAAAAAACTACAACTTCAACTAAATTAAGACGTCTCTATTGGATAATCGGGAATCCCTCGGAGGAGGAAACCTACGGTTGCTAACGAGGCTTCCCACGGTTCACCGCCACAACATTCAAAATATAAAACAACTCAAAATTTAATCACAAACATCACACAAACAATTAAGATGTCTCTATCGAATGATCGGGAATCCCTCGGAGGAGGTAACCTACGGTTGCTAAAGAGGCTTCCCAAGGTTTAAATGAAATTATGGAACTCATTAAGTTTGGTTTGATAAGTTCATTTGGACTAAGTGAATCCAATAGAAAATAGTGATGCCGGAACGAGGGAACCGTAGGATCCTAACTGGTGTCGCTCTAATCAACTTTAATACTCCCTCTATAAAAATTAAACAACTTCAACCATAGGGCCACCTGATTTGATATTATAACTTGACACACTAGATAACTCAAACTAGTTGCGGCAGGAGCTTGGAGCTAGCTTGCTGGGCAGCACAGCCATCTTCAACAACAAAACCTGTCTTCACCAGCTAAACCAATCTTCCTTCCTTAGACCTATATAACAAAGTCATAGGACCTCGAGGTTGCTTGCTTATGCAACGTAAATCCTCACCTTATCTTTAGGTTTTTGTATAGCCCTGCTATACAATATAGACCCTAACTCGTCTTAGGATTCAGAGGTTGTCGTTTGTCACGACCAAAATCCTCACATCTTCGAAGCTATTCTTGTGATTATTTCACACGAATGTAAGCCCTAACCAATAAAATTGGCAGGATGAAACACCTAAATATTTCTCCTCAAAACTGAAGCCAAACATTAGGATAGCTTGGGAAGTCACTGAGGTTCTCCTCTGGATCCATGACATCCCCTAGTCCTTCATCTTTTGGATTCTACAATAAAAAAATGTTCCAAATTTGAACAATCCCCTTGCACACCTCTATGTTCGATTTCGTTGAAGAGTCCTACCCTTTGAAATTCCTTGAAGATAATTTTTCTTGATTTCTATCGAGAGTTTTCTTTGGTGACTTTGGTCATCTAAGATGTAATTAACTATAGGGGCTTGCCCTTATAGGAAGCATGTCCGAACCCAGCTTAATATGAACCCTATTTAATCCTTTATATTAAATAGGGGAACTTGTCGGCAAATACAAAGGTTTCGCAGACCAAACGAACGTCATACTTTCCTTAGTTTATTTGAACGAGCCTCATCCTTAATTCTTGTGTTTATCCTTCGGGATAGATACAAGATTTGAGGTACAATGCTCTTTCATTTTAAACTATGAAAAATATGGGGTAAGTTTGATTTCTTACTTCAACGTACTTCTGAAGCGGGCGATGGGATTTCAATTCCGGTGACCGACAACTTCTTACGGGTAACCCCACAAACCAACCCGAAATAACACCGACAGTACTGATATTTAATGTTGGAAGAAGTTGTGATGATTTAAAACCACACACTTATTTACTTCTTGATTTGGTCAATCCAGATGTTAAAATTTGTTGTGAGAATATGTAAGACCGGGCTGGTATTGTCTCAATGAACAAATGGAAAGAATCACATTAGGTTGTATGATCAAGAATGTATTTCATATGATTGAGTGAAAATAAATAGGGAAATATTCATTGATGGGTGTAGAGTTAGAAGACTTTAAAGTGAGATGTTAAAGCCCCCAACTTGGTTTATTGTTTTAGGTTCTGATATGAGAATGTTAGCCCCCAGGTAGAGGGAATCGAGGTAACGCTAGAGTGAGAGCTCGTATCTTCCCTGCCTAGATGGTCTTCAGAACTATTTTNTGTGTTTATCCTTCGGGATAGATACAGGGTTTGAGGTATAGTGCTCTTTCATTTAAACTATGGAAAATATGGAGTCGGTTTGATTTCATATTTTTCTAAAAAAAAAACTATATATATATATATACATGTAAATTAAACGTCTTTCCGAAGCGGGCAACGAGATTTCGATTCCAGCGGCCGACAGCTTCCAACGGGCAACTCCACACCCCCAAAATAGTGTCGAAAGACTCCGAGGCTTAGAGAAGCCTTGCTCGGGGATTACATCTCAGTTGCGATAACATTCTACATACCTCTGTGGCCTCTCGATTTATGAATCAGGACACATCAAACCCTTCTTCTTCTGGTGAGACTGTCCTCATTCCTCTTCTTGAAGGCATAGTCAAAAAATGAGGAGATAATTTTCTAAGGAAAAGGAAAAATCTAGTAGGGCTTCACAGCGAAAAACAAGGCGCACGAACTTGTAAGGTCATGTCACTTATTTATAGAAAATCAAGTGCCACAATGATACACATAGTGTCACAATGCTACTCACGGCCCTACGATGCTATACACGATGCTGTGATGATAAACACGGATACTAAATCATTTGGGTTGGCCTTGAATGCCCTTTTAGATAACATGTCGTGTTGCCACCGCTCGGATGTCAAGGCGCTCCACTGCTTGTGGCACCAAGGCGTTACAACCATATTGAGCTTGCTTGAATGCGAGCTTTAGAGATTTCCAATATGCATCTAATCACATGCAAAGCCACAGCGCTAGGCATCGGGGCCGCAATGTTGTGCCCTAATTTGGCATTATGCTTCTAGCTTGGCTAGTTGTGCGCGTCTAATCCCAACAACACTTTGGAATGATCCAACAACTTCAGAAAAACTGACAAAAACAGAATGACTCGTTATTCCATGCAACTTGGGCTTACAACAACATAAAACAAATGATGCTACTGTATAATTAAACGTATAGAATAATGAGCCATTAATTTATAATTAACTTACACTTTTGGCCTTCTAATACCTAATGCAAAACTGTAAATGGTTATTATAATAAGCAGAACTTTAAAGAAAGACTATAAACGGTCATTATTTAAGCAGAAAACTTAATTACAACAAATCTTCTCACTCAAAAACTCAGAATACTATCATAGACTCAAAGGTTGGGAGATCAATCAACTCTTATAAAATCTAAGAAGCTTCTCCCTTTATTACAAATTACTCAACATAAAAATATTTATTGGCTCTAAACACTCAAATAAAAAATAAATTAATAAATTAAAAAGTCAGAGTAGTTGTCTTCGGTAAAATCCCTACATTTATTGTCGCATTTTTGAGCGATTATTGCGTGCGGAGAGCGCACGCACCGTTCACTGTCGCGTCCCACTGTCATACAGCCGTGATGCACGGCTGTGATCGGAGAGCGCACGCAGCTCTGCGTGCGCTCTCCGCACACAATAATTAGACTTTTGCGTCTTGTGGCATTATCTAGTACTACAAGTTAGGGTCTTTTGCATGCATAACACCCAATTCCATTGCATTTAATTTTACATTTTATATTTATATCATCAAAATTTTCATGACAAAAAAGAAAAAAAAAACACCATTTTAACTATTAAAAAGCCAAAAACACTTTTTCATGAGGTGATATGTATGTAAAAATTGAAATTTTAGCGTTAGATGTCGGAATACATAGGAATTGAGTGGCATTTGTGTAAATCTTCCTAAATCTATTTATCCAATTCATATTCATATAAAAAAAATTGTATTTCCTATGCTCCTATAGAAGTAGAAAAAATAATCAAAAAAAGATGAAAGAGATCTGCTAATTAAAAAAAACAAAGAAACTATTTATACAAATACAATATCATTGTGATGTACAAGAAGATCTAGAAGCTCATATGGAGTAGATAACTAAGAAAAAAAAAAACTCCCCCATATAATTAGTATTTGTTTTTCTTATTTTTAATGAAGCAAAAGACAAATTGTAATAAAATCTAGATCTAAAAATACAAGAATTATTATTATTAGAAATTAGCAAGCATCACTTGAGCATGTTCAAATGAGATGAGATGGATCATTCACATTATATATAAGATTGTGAGAAATACAATACAAGGGGCATTCATATACATATCACACAAATCTTAAATATTTACATATCTAATATAATTACATGCACCGCACTCAATTTTTTAACTTCACATAAAAATTACTAAAACAACCTAAAAAAAATGCATGTTTTCATGTATAATTTTAGGACACTAAAATGTTATGAAGATATAAATAAAAGTATGGGTTTTAGATATAAAAAAACATGAGAATTATGTGTAGTATGCATGTAAATTTCCCAAATAAAAAACATCAGTGCAATTTCCAAGAGTATAAATAGGACCCTTTCCCCTTGAAGCAGGGAGCTGTGCTCGTAGTTTAAATGCACTCAAGTAGAAAAGTAAAGAATTATATATTGTACCATAATGCAAATTTTAGTAGTGACAATGCAAATTACATTTCTCTAATCTAAACATAAGTGATTTAAACTCAAATCCTCAAATAACAAAAATGGAAATTAAGCCGTTTCTTCGAGTTGATAATTCATTAAATAGCTAAATAATGACTTCGCAATCTGAAAATATTAAATATACAACTTGGATCTTTTGATAAACATAAAAATCGTATGTATTTGTATATCAACCTACATGTTTGTAAAATCTACAAAATGTATACAAATTTGAGCAACCACTATTCTTTTAAAAGCTAAATGATATAGAAAGGTAATTTTCATACCTTGCCTACTGGAATTTGATGATTTTTAGACTCCGTTGCGGCTTCCGAATCAATCTCGTTTTGTTATCACTTGAAGATATAAAAAACATTAACTACTAAGAAACCGCAGCATAACCTTGAGGCAACGACCGGCTTTTTATAAAAAAATGACAAAATGATGATGAACTGATAAAATGAGAGGGTGAAGTGAACTCATAAGAATGTACTCCATACAGCTCCATCTCCTTCCCCACATCTCGCATGCACATCTTGGATCCTCTCCACTGACTTGCAAATTCCACTGCAATTCCAATCAAACGATGCAACGCATACATTCCCTGCTTGGGCCTTCCATTCACAATCTGAAAGAAAGGCAAATGAAAACAATAATAAATTTTACATTGCAAATTGGTGCAAGATTACAAGAGAGTGTTAATATGATGCAAGGAATAATTGTATGATAGATCATGTAGGAATGGCAGCTATTGAAATATAGGGTTTGGGAAGTCAGATTTAAGAGATTTGAACATTTAGAAAAAACACATTTGACATAGTTCCAAGAGAAGTACTTTGGAGAGCTCTAGAAAAGAAAGGTTAGGGATCGTCTTTAAGCCCTTATCTTTTTGCCTTAGTTATGGATGTCCATAATGGGCATTTATTTAACGATGTACTTTGGGGTATGCTTTTTGCTGATGATATCCTTCTTGAGGATAAGACTTGAGAAAAAAGTCAGGAAAAACTAGAATTACGGAGGTCAACTTTAAAATCTAAAAGCTTTCATTTGAATAGATCTAAAACTAAATACCTGGAATGCAAGTTTAGTAGTAGTAGGTCTACTAAAAGGGTTCTAACAATAGTTGATCGAGTCATTAAAAGGAGTGAACATTTTAGATATCTCAGGTTTATTGTTCAAAGTGATGGTGATATAGATGAGGATGTTATTAGTAGAATTCAAATTGGATGGATGAAGTGGATGAGTGCAACAGACTTATTGTGAGATAGAAAAGTAACTCTTAGACTTAAAAGGAAAATTATATAAGATGGTGGTGAGACCTGCAATGCTTTATGAAGTAAAATGTTGGGCTATAAAAGAGAAGCATAAAACTAAATAAAGTGTTGCAGAGATGAGAATGCTTAGGTAGATGAGTGGCTTTACACTTAGAGACAAAATGTGAAATGATCGTATCCGTGAAAGGGTTGGTGTAGCTCTAGTGGTAGACAAGATTAGAGAGACAAAATGTGAAATGATCGTCTTAGATGGCTTGGTCACATTAAATTTCAACCATTTGATGACACAATTAGAAGAGTAGACGTTTTAGATTTGACTTATGTTAAGAAGGGTAGAGGGAGACATAAAATGACTGGGGCATGTTGTATAAAAATTGATCTTGATTTACTAGAATTAAATAAAAATATGACACTCAATAGGACATAATGGAGCAAAAGAATTCATGTAACCGGCCACACTTAGTGGGATAAAGGCTTGTCGTCGTTGTTGTTGTTGAGCATTTATAAAAAAAAAAAATAGAAAATATATTATCAATATGATTGATAGAAAAACTTACCGTGGAAGAATTATGAATTAAAGCAATATTGATAAAAGTTGTAGTAAAATACTTGCACTGAAAATTTAGATCCAACATCTCAAATAAATGCTTAACAAAAATGAATGATAATGTGATTTTTGAAGAGAAACTGAAACAGTAGGGATGATTCTAATGATAATGATGATAATAAAAGAGTGCAGTTTTAACATGAAACTTGAACAAGGTATATTTTAAATTGAGTTCAGAAAAAAATGCACACAGAATATTTAATTGTACTTATTTAATTCACCCAAGCTTCAATTTTTCCAAAGTTAGGGTTTACATTGAAATGCAGAATATTTAATTCCATGTAATTGTAAATGAAATAAAAGACAGTCGTAAGAGAAGAACTGGATAAGTTTTATTCAAGTTAAAAATACTAGGGGCATTTAATTACATACAACTTGATCCTTATGTATTTACATATCTAAAACCTAACTTTGCTTTTTACATTTATACCACCCCAATCTTTCATATCACATAAAAATACCACATTTTACTTAAAAAGTGAAATACACCTTTTCATGCATAGTTAAGGTAGCATATATGTAAAAATTTAAGTTCAGGTGTTCATGCATAGTTAAGGTGGCATGTAAGTAAAAATTTAAGGTGTTAGATATGTGAATACATAAGAACTGAGTGCTATGTATGTAAATATTCCAAAATACTAATTCCAACTAATTTACAGATAAAGCTAGTCAATTAAGAATCACATAAAAAATACAGCAGACANCTTTATTGTAGTATTCAAAAACCTACTATAGTGGCTAATTCATTTGAGCTTAAACCTGTTATTATCCAAATTTTATCAAATAATGAGTTTGGGGGATCACCAACTGAAGATCCAAACTACATCTTGCCAATTTTCTAGAATTGTGTGCTACATTTAAATATGATGGTGTATCAGATGATAACATCTTGTCAATTTTCTAGAATTGTGTGCTACATTTAAATATGATGGTGTATCAGATGATGACTTGCCAATTTTCTAGAATTGTGCGCTACATTTAAATACGATGGTGTATCAGATGATGCCATGATTTGAGCTTAAACCTGCTATTATCCAAATGGTATCAAATAATCAGTTTGGGGGATCACAAACTGAAGATCCAAATTTACATCTTGCAATTTTTTCAAATAATCAGTTTGGGGGATCACCAACTGAAGATCCAAATTTACATCTTGCCAATTTTTAAATTGTGTGCTACATTTAAATACGATGGTGTTTCAGATGATGCCATAAGACTTAGGTTATTTATTTTCTCACTCAGGGATAAAACTAAGATGTGGTTGAATTCAATAGCACCTGGATCTATTAGAACTTGGGGTTACTTAGCTAAAGCTAAGATGTAGTTGAATTCGTTAGCACCTGGATCTATCAGAACTTGGGGTGATTTAGCACAAAAATTACTTGCTAAATATTTTCCACCATAAAAAACTGTGAAGCTTAGAAATGATATTACATCTTTTAATCTGTTTGTAGGGGAATCTATTTATGAAGCATGAGAACGATTTAAAGAACTCTTAAGAATGTGTCCACACCATGCTATACCAGATTGGTTAATAATTCAAACCTTTTTTAATAGATTAATTGGTTCTCTTAGATCTATTATCGATGTCCCTGCTGGTGGTTCATTGATGTCAGAACCATTTCATGACGCTTATGCTTTAATTGAAGAGATGTCTACCAATAATTTTTAATGGCCTTCTGAGAGGGTGAAACAAAATAAAGTAGCCAATATTCATGAAACTGATGCATTTACTACTAGCAAATCAAGTTGCTGCAATTTCAAGGAAGTTAGACCAATTTGGAATGAATTTTTCTCAATCAATTTTCGGGTAAATCCTAAGAAAGTAGCCAATATTCATGAAACTGATGCATTTACCATGTTAGAAAATTAAGTTTTACAATTTAGTTAGACCAATTTGGAATGAATTTTTCTCAACCAATTTCCATGATTGAAGAGAATTCATTATGCAAAATGGCTGATTCTCAAGCATCATTAGAAACTTTGAAAGTTACAAATAATAAGCAAAATAACTCATATTCCAATTATTATAACCAAGATTAGAAGAACCATCCCAACTTTAACTGGAATAACAATTTGGGTGGTAATAATCAATAATGAGGGAACAACTAAGTAAACCCATTGGGAAACTGGAACAACCAAGGGAATAATAATTATAGATCTACTTAACCTCTATGTATCAATTAGTAATACACATTTAAGGAGAAGAAGTTGTCTATAGAAGAAGTGGTGTTACAAATGGGAAATCAGTTATAAAGTCAAGGAGCTACAATTAGAAATATTATAAGAAGTTGTCTATAGAAGAAGTGGTGTTATAAATGGGTAATCAGTTACAAAGTCAAGGATCTACAATTAGAAATATTGAGAATCAACTTGGGCAAATCACAACTTCATTAAGTAATAGATCCCAAGGAACACTTCCAAGTAATACTGAATCAAATCCAAAAGACCTAAATAAAGATCAAGTTAAATTTTTACAACTTAGAAGCGGAAGAGAGTTGGAAGGTAGGATTCAAAAAGAGATTGAAGTAGAGAGAGAAGAAATTGAAGAATCAAAAGAGGAAGCTTTGAAAGGTTCTGAAAGACCAACTTCTCCGCCAAAAATTGAGTTAGAAAAACCAACATCTCCATTTCCTCGAAGACTTCGACAACAGAAGTTGGATAAGAAACTTCCAAATTTTCTGGAAATATTTAAGAAGCTTACAATTAATATTCCATTTGCTGAAGCCTTAGAACAAATGTCAGGCTACGTAAAAGTTTATGAAGGATATTCTTAACAAGAAAAGGAAGTTGAAAGATAATGAGACTGTTGCATTTTTTGAGGAGTGCAGTACTAAAATTCAGAAGAAACTTCTTGAAAAGATTAAAGATCCCGGTAGCTTTACAATTCCATGTGCAATAGGAGACAAATTTTATTGGAATGCTTTATGTGATTTAGGTGCAAGCATTAACCTTATCCCATTATCAATATTTAAAAGATTAGAATTAGGAGAAATAACCCCTAATACTGTAACTCTGCAGTTAGTAGATCGTTCAATAACCTATCCTAAAGGAGTTATAGATAATGTCCTAGTGAAAGTGGATCAATTTATATTTCCTGTTGATTTCCTTATGCTAGATATGGAAGAGTTATAGAAGATGTCCTATTGAAAGTGGATCAGTTTAACTTTCCAGTTTATTTCATTGTGCTAGATATGGAGGAAGATAAAGTGAAGACCTTTCCTAGCCACAGGAAGAGCAATGATAGATGTGCAAAAAGGGGAATTAACAATGTGCGTCAATGGAGACCTTTCCTAGCCACAGGAAGAGCAATGATAGATGTGCAAAAAGGGGAATTAACAATGCACCTTTCCTAGCCACAGGAAGAGCAATGATAGATGTGCAGAAAGGGGAATTAACAATGCGCGTTAATGATCAAACTATTACTTTTAACATTTCAAAATCAATGGAATACCTTACAAAAGGTAAAGATGATGAATGCTATAGAATGGATGTTACAAGATATCTAAGTGAATGCAATTTTAAGACTACATATGAAGAAAAATCTAAAGAAAAAAGATTTGGAACAGAATTAAGAAAAGGAAGTAGATCAATGTGTAAACCTTTTTAGGAAGATTCAAGTTTTGTTCATAAAAGTTTTGAAATTTTGGACACGATAGACAATGATAAATCAATTTGTCCATCTATTAAAAAACCTCAAGAATTTTAGTTGAAATTACTTTCTGAACATTTAAAATATGCCTTTTTAGGAGATTCTTATACTTTACCTGGTATAATTTCCTCGATGTTAACAAAGGAATAAGAAGAAATGCTGATGAAAATTCTGAAAAATTTAAAGAAAGTTTTCGGATGGAAAATTGCTGATATTAAAGGAATCAGTCCTTCAATTTGTATGCATAGAATTAATTTGGAAGAAAACTGCAACCCAGAGCTGATCCACAAAGGAGATTAAATCCTGTTATGAAATAAGTTGTTAAGAAAAAAATTTTAAAGTGGTTAGATGCTAGAATTATCAACCCTAGTTTAGATAGTGCATGGGTTAGTCCAATTCACTGTGTTCCTAAGAAAGGAGGAGTAACTATAACTGTGAATTAGCATAATGAGCTAATACATACTAGACAAGTTACAGGGTGGCAATGCATTGATTATAGAAAATTAAATCTTTCCACTAGGAAAGATCATTTTCCACTACCCTTTCAAGATCAAATGCTGGATAAACTAGCTTGGCATAAATACTTTTATTTTCTGGATGGATATACCGGTTACCACAAAATTCAAATATCTTTTGACAATTAAGAGAAAACAACATTTACCAGTCCTTATGGTACTTTTGCTTTTAGAAGAATGCCCTTTGGTTTATGTAATGCCCCTTCTACATTTCAAAGATGTATGATGGTAATTTTTTGTGATTTAATTGAAAAAGGAATTAAAGTCTTTATGGATGACTTTTCAGAGTTTGGAACTTTATTTGACTCATGTTAAGAACATTTATCTAAAGTTCTTAAGCGCTGTAAAGAAACAAAATTAGTCCTTAACTTGGAAAAATGCCAATTTATGGTAGAAGAAGGAATTGTATTTGGCTATCAAATATCAGAAAATGGTATGGAAGTAGATCCTGCTAAAATTCAAGTGATCACTAATTTACATTATCCAACTAATGTAAAGGAAATTAAGAGTTTTTTAGGACATGCTGGATTCTACAGGCAATATATTAAGGATTTTTTTTAGATTGCTAAACCTTTATGCCATTTACTAGAAAAAAATGCAATTTTCAATTTTGATGAGGAATGCCTAAAATCTTTTAAATATGTAAAAGAAAAATTAATCACTGCACCAATTATAGTTTCACCAAATTGTAAAAAACCTTTTGAACTTATGTGTGATTCAAGTGATTATGCTATTGGAGTTGTTTTAGGACATGATAAAATTTTCAAAGTTATTTACTATGCTAGTAAAACTCCTAATAAAACTCTAATTAATTATATAACAACTGAAAAATAATTATTAGCAATAATATATGCCTTTGATAAATTTAGATCATATTTGATTAGAACGCATTATATAGTGCATACAGATCATTCTGCTATTAAGTACTTAATGAAAAGAAGGATACTAAACCGAGACTTATAAGATG
This sequence comes from Phalaenopsis hybrid cultivar, assembly GCA_002079205.1. Lineage (NCBI taxonomy): Eukaryota > Viridiplantae > Streptophyta > Magnoliopsida > Asparagales > Orchidaceae > Phalaenopsis > Phalaenopsis hybrid cultivar. Next base: position 26,053 of record JXCR01143772.1, on the reverse strand, counting down.
GATACGTATTTTACAAAAATTTGACTTTGAAATAATTCATCGGAAGGGAACTGAAAATCAAATTGCTAATCATTTGTCCAGGCTTGAATTAGAAAAACCACTATGTTTTGAAAAAGAAATTAATGATCATTTTCTAAATAAAAAATTGTTCAATGTAAATGAGTGGCGTGTTCCGTGGTATGCCGACATTGTGAGCTATATTGTTAGTGATCTTAAACCCTATGGAATGACATACCAGCAAATGAGGATATTTATTTTTGAAGCTAAGACTTATTTTTGAGATGACCCATATTTATATAAACAATGAAAGGATCTGATCATTTGAAGATGTGTACCATTAGAAAAAATTTATAAAATTATCCAAAAATGCCATAATTCTCATTTTATGGGATCATTTTGGTGTTGATAAAACAACATACAAAATTTTACAATTTGGATTCTATTGGCCTACAATATGAAATAATCCAAAATATCATAATTCTGATTTTGGGAAACATTTTGGTGTTGATAAAATAGGAAATTATCCAAAAATGTCATAATTCTGATTTTGGGGGACATTTTGGTGTTGATAAAACAACATACAAAATTTTAAATTTGGATTTTATTGGCCTACAATTTTTAGAGATGTTAATGTTTATATCAAAACTTGTGATAGATGTTAAAGAGTGGGCAATATTTCTAGAAGAAATGAGATGCCCCTCAATTATATGCTAGAGGTTGAAATATTTGATGTTTGGGGATTAGATTTCATGGGACATTTATACCATCTTTTAGAAATTTATATATTCTATTAGCAGTGGACTATGTATCCAAATGGATAGAAGTTGTTGCTTTACCTCGATGTGATGCTCAAAGTGCTGAAAATTTTTTGAAAGAAAACATATTTTGTAAATTTGGGATGCCGAGAGTTATCATTTCTGATGGGGAAGTCATTTCAGAAATGCTATTTGGAGAAGTTATTAAAGAAATATCATATAAATCATAGGATTGCTACTGCTTATCATCCTCAGCCAAGTGGTTTGGCTGAATTATCCAATCGAGATATTAAAAGTATTATGGAGAAATCTGTGAGTCCAATAAAAATGAATTGGTCGGTCAAACTTGACTATGCTTTGTGGGCTTATAGGTCTGCATATAGAACTCCTATAGGAATGTCTCCATATAGGCTAATATTTGGGAAAGCATAAAGCATAATGGGCTATTAAAGAGTTCAATTATAATTTAAAAGATGCTGGTAAGAAAAGATTGTTACAATTAAATGAGCTTGAAGAGATAAGAAACGAATCTTATGAGAGTGCTAATATTTATAAAGAAAAGATGAAAATGTGGCATGATCAAAAGATTCTTACTAAAAATTTCGAGCCAGGGCAACAAGTTTTGCTATATAATGCAAGGTTAAGATTATATCTAGGCAAACGTAAGTCCAGGTGGATGGGTCCATTTGTTATGATAAAAGTTTATCTTTATGGAGTTGTGGATATTAAAGATCCTAATTCTGAGAAAATTTTTAAAGCGAAGGGACATAGACTGAAACCTTGTTATATAGGGGATCAACATAAATATAATGATGGAATGATGTTGGGTCAACCAGAATGAGCACTGGTTACATCGGACTGACGACGTAAAACCAAGCGCTTTGTGGGAGACAACCCATAATTATCAGTGTGTTTTTGCTTTGATTGTTGTTTTGAGTGTGATTAAGAAATTTGAGGCAGTATTTTTTAAATCATTATGTGCTAGTAATGATTTTTAGACTTTATTTAGTAACCTAGACATGTTAGAATGAAATTTGGACGTTAAGTTGACCAGTGCAAAAATGTGCACTGGCGCTTAAGTGCCAGATCCGACACTTAAGCGCGACAGTTTAATCACATGTGCAAATTTCAATTTCTAGAAGGTATAACTGTAATTCAGTTGGAATAAACGTGCCTTGGTAGTTTCTCATCGTGCTTAGAAGTTATGAGGTGGAATTAAGCCTATAATAGAAGGGGTTTGTGAAGGAATTTCACCCCGGATTATTTTTAGCCCTAAAAGTCTAAAAAAGAGAGAGATTTAGAGGAAATGTCTTCATAGGAGATGGATTTGAAGAAGATGGAAGAAGCCAGGAGGAAGAATTTCATTATTGAAAGTGCACAAGAGATGAATATCGGTTTCTTAGCCGTTAGTATTGAAGGAATATCAGAGAAGATCAACAAGATGGAGAATACTATATCTGTATCAGAGACTAAGGTACTTGAATTGCATGCTCATCTCGAACATATTGGGTGGCAACTTAAGATGCAATTCAGCCATTCTGGTTATATAGAGGAAGCGGATAAGGCGATATTCCTTAAGCAAAAGTGGAGCAAAGATGATAGTATTAGAGCTTGTCACCACCGTCCGTTTTATCAACTCTATATTCTTGGAGAGACTACTGAGAGACAAGAGTTTGTTCCTTCTAATGAAGAGTGACATTAAGTTAAGTGCTAGGAATTGTGTGTTTGGAGTCACGTTTTAAGTGTGTTAGTGTTTATATCTTGTGTTTAGTGTTTGTGTCACTTATGTGTTTAATTGTAAATCAAGTGTGTTAGTGTTTATGTCTTGTGTTTAGTGTTTGTGTCACTTATATGTTTAATTGTAAAATGTGTGTTAAGTGTTGTCTTGTGTTTAATGTTTGTGTCACTTTTGTGTTTAATTGTAAATGTGTGTTAAGTGTTTTCGGAAAATTTTCTCATCCAAGACTATTTGGAGAGAGAACTAAGTGTTAAATGTGTTTGCACTTTTTTGTGAATTAATATAAGTTTGTTTTTGTGAAAATTTATGTTAATTTTAGCCTCGAATTGAATTAATTATTATGGAGAATTTTGAGAGAGAAGGGAGTTATAAGAAGTAAAAATAGTCATTCAAGTGCTATGAGATCATTTAGGGGTGGTTTACGTAGGCTAATAGTGCATTTTACTTAAATTTAAAATTTTCAAAAATTGTACACTGGCGCCTAAGTGCCACATATCGCGGTTAAATGCGAGCCAACCCGAGAGGCTGACGCCTAAGCGACACTTACCCGCGCTTAAGCACCAGTTCATGAAAACCGGTTTGCGAAAAGTTAAAAGTGAATTTTAAGCCCAAAAATACAATTTTTAACACCTATCATCTTCCCCAACTCAAAATTATAATTTTAAGGGCTAGGGAAAGTGGAATTTGAAGATTTCTTTGTGGAATCGAGTGAGATTTGCTAGATCCAAGTTATTTAAGGTAAGAGGTTTACTTCTATGCAAAAAGTTTGGACTTTCACCGTATATTTTGAGCACATTTGAAAGATTTTTAAAATTTACTATTCATGGTGAAAGTGAAGAAAAATCTATGAAAATTGCATGGGTAGTTCAATTAGTGCTTTTGGAAGTCTAGTTTAGTGATTTAAACTTGATTTTTAAAGTTATTTTTGAAATTTATCAAATTTGTAGAATGAAACCAAGAATGAAAAGGAGTAAAGGAAAGATCCCATTCGATTTGAGCAAGTTTGTCAGTTTGAAAGCTCAAGATCGATATAGTTAAGCTCTACAGTCATGAAAATTGATTCAGGAGCAATGTTTCAAGAGTCTGAGTAGAGGGGTAGAAGATCTGATAGTCCGCTGATAGTGGGAACAGTTCTGTTGTTTCTCTACTGTCGCAGTAATTTCTGTCGTGAGGAAGTTTAATGCAAACCTCCGAGAGGCTGAAGACGATTGAGTTATGGTTAGAGGGAAGTTGGTACCTTTTACTGTAGAGGTAATCAACTTGTTTTACCATTTATCACTAGAGACTTTATGTTTTTATGTGAATTATAGTCCTAGTGAAGTGGAATTAGACGAGATTATTTCATATTTCCTTTTTGGGAGAGGACTTTGGAAGATAACCAATGAAAGGAGAGTAAATTTCCCAACTTCAAAGTTATGCACTCCTTTAAAGGCCTGACACTATTTCATTTCTGCTTGTTTGCTTCTGAACAATCATCTCAGTGAAATGACTAGAAAGAGGGTATTGTTAAATTATTGTATTCAAGAGGGAAATCCCATCAACATAGGGGCTTTGATCTATCATACTATCATCAGTACAGCTGTTGCTGCTACTACTACAGATATGGGATTTTCTTCCTTGATATTTTTTCATTATGTGAGCAGGCTGGAATGAAGAATGATAGTTGGGAGGGAGTTCTGTTTCCTCTAAAGCCCATCATGAAGTTGAATGTAAGGACTTATTCTGAGCGTTTTATTTTTGGCTAGAGAAAAGGATTTTCCAGAAGTTATGGATTAGAGACATCTGCTGCATCTACCTCTGCTGCATCTTCATCACAACCATATACTTCTCGTGCTTCTACATCTAGAGGTGATACCAAGACTCAGGATGAATTATTACAGAAGATGATGGACAATATCAATTTTACCGCTGAGAAGGTACAAAATTTAGAGAATTTTGTAGATCATACAAATAGTTATAATAGGAGGAAGAGTGATTATGAAAAGAAATTCCACTCATCTTTGGAAAGCCTGATTAGAGATGAACCAGAAGTGCAATTCCTCCATATCTTTGATATCTTGATTATGAGCCTGCAAAAAAATGGTACAGCGGTGATTCTGAGGATGAAGAGTAGAGCTGAGAGATTCATTTTATGGTTGTAATACGATGTTAACTATGTGGTCTGAGCCTACTACATTTGCATCTATTTGTTGTTTTGGGAATATGTTTTACATTGTGTTTTAATTTCTTATGTTCTATTGTTGTTGTGATTTTTGTGTTAAATAGTATTTAATTTGTAAATTTTAGGGTTGTAGCTATTGTTTTGTGTTTAGTATTGTGATTTAGTTAGTTTAGAATTTAACTTAAATTCATATCTGTTATAAAGTAGAAAGTCTTGCTAGCTTAGATCTTAAACTTGAAATTCAGAAACTGCTACCCTGTATCTTTCTTTTATCATGTTAGTGTGTTCTTTACTTTTATACCCACTGTTAGAAGTCTATTGAATCTCTATATGTTAAACTAAAATGAAAATATAGAAAAATTGATCAAAAATTAATTTTACTTCTGTCTTTAGTTTTATACTTGTATAATTAGGATGTTAAAATTTATGTTAGCATGTTATTTTTAAAATTTCATTCCTGCTTATATATATCTAATGCTAAACTATTTAATCTATTAAAAATTTAAGTTTAGGGGGGATGAAAAACATTTTCAAAAGAGGAATTTCATTGTTCTCAAATGTACTAAAAGTGATTTGAATTTTAAAAGAAAAATTAATTATGTATATGAAGTTATATTAGGGAAGTAAAATTTAATTTGAGAAATGAGTATGAAATTTTTCTTAAAATTTTAAGTAATGAAGAAAAACTTTAAGTTAAAAATTTTTAGTATAGAAAATGATTAATATAAGTGATTATCTTTAGAAAAAAAATTGTATTTTTGAAAATTTATATAGTTTAAACTCTTTTTAATACTTAAATTTCTTTTTTTAAAAAAAATTTTAAAACTATTATTATATCTATAAGTAAAAGTTTTATATCAAGACTTTATTTTAGGAAAGGAGTAGCGGAATTCAAAATCATTAAAGGCCTATCTATATATAGTAATCCTTTCCTGAAAAAGAAAAATAAAAAGAAAAATAAAAATAAAAACAAAATAAAAAAAAAGAAAAGAAAAAGAAAAGAAATGTAAGGGAGGAGAAGTTTGTGGATTAGTACTTAATCAAAAATTGGTTCTACATTTGATCTTTTTTAAGTATAAGACTTGATAAAATCCTAAGCTTATAAATATAATATAGTAAGTAAAATTATTTTTAATAAAAATTTTTAAGTTGAGAAAATAAAAGAACTAAAATCTAAATTTAGAGAACTTACAATATTTCTGAATTAGATAGGAACTCATATTTTCATAGTTCTTAACATTAAAAATTTTCAAACTTTAAGTTGGTCTCATTTACTAATTATTTTTTCTAAATTGGACTACTATATTTCTAAATCTAAATTTTAGTAACTCCTAAAGAAACTCATATACATATTATACATATTTGGCTTTTAAAGATTGAAGTGTCACTTGAGGATAAGTAACATTTTAAGTTTTGAGGATTTTGATACACCTAAAATATATAGTGTTTTTAGACACATTTTTATATCTATTTTTGAGACATTACGCTTTAATGGAAGGTATTTTTTATGTTTTTCTAGTAGATACAGGTAAAATGAAAAGAATGCTAAAAATAGTGAAAATGGATAAAATTTGGATCAAAAAGGTGAAAAGTTGTGCAAAAGAGTTTTGGCGCCTAAGCGCCAGATTTGGCACTTAAGCACCAGTTAAACAGAGAAGGCCATACCTAAGCGCCAAGACCCTGCGCTTAAGCGCCAATGGTAGTTACTAGACGAGTAAAATCGGTTTTCATGAATTTTGAAGAGGTTTTTGAGGCACCCATTGGCTTAATATGTGGTTGTAACCACCATGGACAAAAATTATCTTGAAAGGATGCGTCTCTTGGAAAATACATCAAATCAAGACACATTTTGAAGAGATCCCAAGGCACCTCTTGGGCAAATACATCGAATCAAGACACATTTTGAAGAGATCCCAAGGTAGGATGCATCTCTTGGGCAAATACATTGAATCAAGACACATTTTGAAGAGATCCCAAGGCACATCTATGCATCTCTTGGGCAAATACATCAAATCAAGACACATTTTGAAGAGATCCCAAGGCACCTCCTAGAAAACTATAAAAGAAAGAAGAGAGGACTTAGAATTTGAGGCGCCCATTGGCTTAATAGGTGGTTGTAACCACCATGAATGAAAATTATCATGAAAGGATGCATCTCTTAACCACCATGGACATAAATTATCATGAAAGGATGCATCTCTTGGGCAAATACATCGAATCAAGACATACATTTTGAAGAGATCCCAAGGCACCTCTTGGAAAACTATAAAAGAAAGAAGAGAGGACTTAAAAAAGGGTCCTGGAAGAGATCCCAAGGCACCTCTTGGAAAACTATAAAAGAAAGAAGGGAGGACTTAGAAAAGATTCTTGAAAATATTGGGCAGTTTTGAGATCCTAAGGCACCTCTTGAAAAACTATAAAAGAAAGAAGAGAGAACTTAGAAAAGAGTCCTCAAAATATTGGCAAGTTTTGAAAGTTCTTCTCTAGTTCGGAGAGATTTTCAAGAACCACTTTTTATTTACTTTATCCTTTTTGTTATTTTGTTTTAAGTGATTTTAAAAGAGAAGAGATTCAAAGGAACTTCAAGAGTTTTGTGGAGGACTTGAGATAAGTTTTAATCTTTTTGTTTTAGACTACTTTAGGTTTTAATCAAAGCTTGTTGTTGGTTTGACAATTATTTCTTCTTTTAAACTAAAGTGTGGTTTTATTTTCTCCATTGATTATGAGTATTTTCCTTTATCTTTCCTCTTAAAATGATAAGAAATTAAGTTTTGGATGGAGGTTGGGGGGAGTATCGATCTTTAATGTTGGAAGAAGTTGTGATGATTTAAATCCATACACTTCATTTACTTCTTAATTTGACCAATCCAGATGTTAAAATCTGTTGTGAAAACATATAAGAACCGGGCTGCTATTGTCTCATTCAATAATTGGAAATAATCACATGAGGTTGTATAAATGAGAATGTAGTTCATATGATCGAGTACAAATAAAAAAGGAAATATTCATTGATGGGTGTAGAGTTGGACGACAGGTTAAAGCCCCCAACTTGGTTTATTATTTTAGGTTCTGATACGAGAATGTTAGCCCCCAGGAGGAGGGAATTGAGGAAACTCTAGAGTAAGAGCTAGTATCTTTCTTGCCTAGCTGGTTTTCAAAACTATTCAAACTTTAAATTAGCCAATGTTCTTTACAGCATCTCTAGTAAGGGTAAAGAATATTATTGCGCCGATTTGGCATAACATAATTTACATACTTCCACAACAGAATTTCTATAATTTTTTCTGATTCTTGATAAGAAGAAAGATATTTTCATATTAAATACTTTCTTCTATAAAAACATTAATTATCTTTTTTACTGTTTTGTTAAAATATCAAAAATATCAAAAATATTTTAATTTTTAAATTCTTGCAAAAATTATTTTTAGTTTAAGTAATTATCTTTTTAAAAATAGAAAAACTTTTTAAAAAGTGCATATTGCATAATCTCCCTTGTGGGTTCGATATTCAGGTTTTAATCAAAATGTTCTATATTACTTAATAACAATACATATACTTTTGTAGTATCCCAATATAAATATATATAAATTAAAAAGTTAAATTCCTATTTTTCTTCAGAATCAAGTTTTTGGTTTTGTTGCAAAATAAAGAAATATAAGTGAAAAATACCATTAGAACTATTGTTATATTGTGCATAAGCATTAAGTATTCAAGGATCATGTTTTTGGCATCATTTTCGGGGATTAAAATCTTCAAGTAGTGGTGTTAACTTCATAAATCCTTACATATACAAAATATTGGGATCATGCCACAAAAATAATAGTCATGGCTTTCTTATAGGAAGGGAAGTCCTGAAGACAGTTCAGGTCAAATTCAGCAGACGACTTCTGAATTTTCGGAGAGGTGACATTCATCACGATGAACGGAGCCTTCCCGAGGATAACCTTGAGGTCTTCAAATCCAGCTCCAAACTTAATGGTGGGAGCAATGTTACGGGCTTCATGGCTTGTTGGCCAGTTGCAGGACAAGGTCAGTGTTGGGTAGGCCATCGTAGCAGCTTTAAAACAAAAAGTTTTGGGGTTAGCTATATGGCCAAAACCTTGTAAGCTTTAGTGCAAGCACTGAAAATTTACAGAGGTTGGTCTGTAGACCGGGAAATTCTTATTTTATGGGAATTTAAAATTTTTAGTAAAAAGGTAATTTGAAAGTAGAAATTAAATTAATATAAAAAAATTTTAAAGCGCACGTAGCACAACACAATTTAATTTGCAAAATAACAAATTAAATTTGGAAGGGAGATGTGAAGTGTTTAGGACGCGGTGCGGGACCCATTTAGCAACTCACAATGCCAAGGTGGAACTACTCCACTAACACACCTAATGGGGTCCGACCCCACATGAAGATTTAAAAAGTCCTTATTGGCCTCCTGAACGCCTCTATTCGAAGGTAATGGAACAGACAGTCCTGAAGTCCAAAGAGTTGGTCGTACTTTCCCAAGACAGAAATGGGTAAAGTATGTCAACAAAAGAAGAGTAATTTGGTCGAAGAGAGACATGGACACATTTCTGATGTGTGAAGATAATATTTCTTTATTTAAATGGAGAGAAAAGCTTATCCCCAGCGGAGTCGCCAGAAGTTGTCGGCACTATTTTGGTTCGGGAGTTGCCCGTAAGAAGCTATCGGTCACCGGAATCAAAATCCCGTCACCTGCTTGGGAAGGACATTTTAATGTTTAGAAAAATATGAAATCAAACTGACCCCATATTTTTTATAGTTTAAATGAAATAGCGTTGTATCTCAAATCCTATATTTATCCCCAAAGAAAAACACAAGACTTGAGGATGACGCTTGATCAAATAAACTAAGAAATATTTGACATCCATTTGGTCTACAAAACTGTTTTCTTTGTTGAAAAGTTTCGCTATTTAATATAAAGAATGAAATTGAGTTTATCTTATGCTGGGTTCAGATGAGCTTCCTATAAAGGCAAGCCCCTATAGTTAATTACATCCTAAATGACTGAAGTCATCTAAGAAAACTCTCAATAAAAATCAGGAAATATTATCTTCAAGGATTTCAAAAGGATAGGAATTTTCAACGAAATCAGATAAAGAGGTGCGAAATGGAATTGGCTTAAATTTGGAGCATTTTATGTTTGGAATCCAAAGAAGGAAGAACTAGGGAATGTCATGGATCCAGAGGAGAACCTCAGTGACTTCCCAGTCTATCCTATGGTTTGGCTTCAATTTTGTGGAAAAATATTAGGTGTCTCATCCTGCCAGTTTTATTAATTTAGGACTTACATTCGTGCGAAACTTTCACACAAATAGCCCGGAAGATGTGAGAGTTTAGGTCATGATGAACGACAACCTCAGAATCCTAAGACAAGATAGGGCTTATATTGTACAACGGAGTTGTACAAAGGCCTAAAGATAGGGTGAGGATTTATGTTGCACAAGCAGACAACCTCGAAATCCTATTACTTGTTTGTTTAATTCTAAGGAAGCAAGTTGGTTTAGCTGATGTAGACGTGTTTTTCTGTTGAAGATGGTTGTACTGCCCACTATGCTAGCTCCAAGTTCCTTGCCGTGACGAGTTTGAGTTTTCTAAGAAGTCAAGCTATTATGCCAAATTAAGTGGCCCTATGGTTGAAGTTCTTTAAATTTTATGGCGCGTGTTAAAGTTGATTAGAGTGACACCAGTTAAGATCCTATGGTTCTCTCGTTCCGGTACCACTATTTTCTATTGGATTCACTTAGTCCAAATGAATTTTCTAAACTCAAATTACTGAGTTCCGTACTATCATTTAGACCATGAGAAGCCTCGTTAGAAACTATAGGTTACCTCCTCCGAGGGATTCCCGATCATCCAATAGAGACGTCTTAATTTAGTTGTAGTTGTTGTTTTATTTGATGTTTGTAATTAAATTTTAAGTTTTTTTATCTTTTGAATGTTGTGGGGGTGATTTCTATCTTGATTGATTTTAATTTTGGTTTTGGGTTTTGATTTTGTGGCCATCCTAACAGTTTTGGTTTTCATGCAGGATGACATCGTTGTTTAGCATGCAAGTTTGTGTTACATCAAAAGTACAATATGAAAGTTCCTGGTGAGTCTTCTCGTTCCTCCACCTGAAACTCAAAATGTATGTTTGGGCATTTTATATGAAGCAGGAAAGTAAAGTTTTGGTGACCTACCTAACCCTAGGTCATATCTTTGTGGGTCCCTATTAGTTCAATTAAGGACAATTTTTGTTAAGCAAAACATATTAAGTTTAGTTGACCTCTGAGTTATCCAACAGGTCTAGAGGAAGAAGCACGTCCACGCTTCCCTCTCACCTCCTAGTGAAAAGTCTCGAGTTCATTTAAACTTATTATGTTGCTTAATAACCGATCCCATAAATACCTTTAATGCTCAATAAACAATAATGTTTCAATTATCCCTAAGAGTAGGGTAATTATCATTTGTGATTTAATTTCAAGATTATGTGGGTTAAAACCCTTAAAGAGACAAGTTAGTGTTATTAAGACACTTAGCCAACTTTAATTTGGGCTTGTAGTGTTCCAATGGTGTTTAATTTTAGATATGTCCACTTTTTCTAATCCTTATTTAACCAATTTTGATTTAACTTAGGTCACTATTAAGCCCTTAAGATTTTTGTGGACGTCTTAGAAAGAGATTAAAATTTCAAGTGATGATGAGCCATTTTTTAAATTCATTTGAGCATCAAATAGAGGTATTAAATTAGTGATTTATTAATACCCAAAACTATACCCCCAAGTTTAGGATCATTTATTTGAGTGGACCTCCAAAATTCTTAATAATTTAAGAAATTGCAGTTTAATCCTCTAATTAATAAAAGTGAGATTGGTTTCTACCAATTACTTCCCTTGTATTTCAATCATCAAAATAAGTTAGTTAGAATCAAAGGTTACCCTTTTCCCTCCTTGAATTAAGCTTAAATGTTAGTTAAGGTTAAATTTCAAAATTACACTTTTGCCCCCAAGGCTTTATCGCTTCATAATTTGTCAAATTTAATTCAAATGACTTTAGAATTTTCATCCCACCTCACTCATGGGTCAATTAAGACATTTGAGGAGAAAATGTGATTTTTCAAAATTTAATTTAATACATGGGTCAATTGACAAGTCCTTTGAAATTTTTGGTGGAGGGAGACCTAGATTAAGGTATCATTTGGACCAAATTTCATAATTTTTTGAGTTTTATTTTAATTGTTAGAATTATTTCAAGTTCTGGAGTGTTTATCAATTTTAAATTATTTTAAATCTGAAATTTAAGTTTTATATATTTATTAAAGTTCTCTAATGTCAAGGAACATAGAGAAACAAATTTCACATTTTTCTAATTTTTCTTTGAATTATTGGAATTATTTTAGTGAAAATCCATTTTTTAGCCTTTAAAAATTATTTTAAGCTTCAAAATTTAACATCTTCACTTGGAAGACCAGGAAAAACATTCCAATTATTCTTAAGTACTTAGAAAAAAATTTAGAACATTTCCATGACTTTTATTACTTTTATTATTTTCATCATTTTTTAATTATTTTAATATTTGAAAATAGGCTAAAAATGAAGTTTTTATTTTTATTACCATTTTTTTTCATAAAATCTCTCTAACCGCAGAGAACTTAAGAAAATCATTTTGATAATTTTTGGTGCTATCTTTTCATTATTAAGAATCATTTTATTGTTAAAAATGATATTTAAATTAGAAGATCAATTTGAGTTATCAAATGAGCTTCAAATGCTTTGAAATTTTTATGGACAGTTTTGAAGTTTAAATCACAGTGTAGATAAAAAATTAAGACATTTAAAAGTTTTTGTTTCACAAAATTATTTTTCATTGTGTTTTAGTGTTGGTGAAAATTAGGTGTGTTCTTAATGACTTAACCCATGAAATATTTTTCAAAGGGTACTGTGGTCACATTAAACCTTCCAAAATTTTCTTGGAATTTTCTAAGCAACATGCTAATTATTATGATTAATTAATGCAAATAATAGACATAAACTTGAAAAATATGGATCTCTGCCTAAAGGTCACCACTGACTTTGAAAAAATCATGGAATGTTCATTAAGATAGAGGCAACAACATGCTAAAATTTTAAGTCATAGTGAAATGTCTACATGCATGGAGAATCAAAAGAATCGAAATAATATTTAATAAATTAAAAATAAAAAATGCATCAAATAAAGTTCAAATTATTTCGACATTGTTCTCTTTGTTCACTGAGTAAGAGGGTATTTTTATTTTATTTTTGTGATTTTTCTACACTAAGATCTGAATTTTAAAAGTTTATGGGCATTTTTTGATTTATTTAAATCTTTAGTTATCTATTTAAACACACGGTGCCATGTCATCCTAGGCAACTCCAAAGCTCCACACTGAGTGCTCCTATTTGACGTCGCCATCCAGCTCAGTGGTGACTAGGCCCGCAATTCATGTAAGGGAGCATTATCTGGCATGATCTCATCTGTTGATGAGATAAACGCGTGATCAGACGACTCTTCGTCATCATCCCCAATGGCCTAGCCGAAGAACCGTCCATCTTCAAGACATGATATCTCCTCCATTTCTCAACCAAATCGAACAAAACTTTTTTTAAAATGCTCGTCTAGACTAGAAGAACATATCTATACTGTTAAGATGCTATGAAATTAAGCCTAAATAAATGGAGAATCAAAATAGGCTCGGGCAGAGAGGGAGTTAAATACCTTTGCTATGAGAAGGAAAGTTTAAATCAGAGGTGCTTGGTACGTTCGTTGGAGTCCAAGGAGGCTAGGGATTGAGCCTCTTGTTGTGGTGAAAGGTCGAGGCATGAATTCAAGCAAGCTCAATTTAAGGTCTTGGTCTAGAGCTATGCTAGGATCTTTGTGGAAGGGAGATTTGATGGGGGTTCTCCTTTTTTCACTATGGTGAAGGTGTGGTTAATTTTAATTTGAGTTTGATGGACTATGGAGGTGTATTGAGCTCTGTCCTGGTTTTAGGCAGAATTTTGAGCTCAAAATTGAGCTTCCATAGTGGGAATCAGTAAGGGACAATGATTGGCATGAGCTGAGGAGGTCTCAAAGAGTCTATGTGAGAAATTTTTAAGGCTCTCTTTGAGAAAATTTTAACTCTCTTCCCATGGCTTAAGGGAGGGTGTCATGGCCAATCAAAGGGTGAAAACTGATGCTTAGGTAAAGGGCAGAGAGGCTTTAACATTTGATTTGGATGAGATGGCCTCTAGGTTTGAAATGAGTTTGATTAGGAGGAGGTGGCTCATGGTTTTGGTGTTTTACAGAAACTAGGCTGGCCGGCCAGGCTAGGGGAGGTGGCTAGGTTGTCAGGTGAGCCAGGGGAATCTGTCACATCAATTAAATGAGTTGAGGTTTAGTTTTGGCAAAATTATCCAAGGCTTAAACAAATATGGAATCAAATTCTATTGATTTAGGGGAACATTGGTCCATGGCTTAGCTTAGGTGGTTTTAGGGGATTTAGCTTGGTCACCAGGGTCTAACTAATGGCTCTGGAGTCATTAATTTGGTGGCTTTGTGGTGGTTATGCTAATTTTAAGCATGGGTTCAATGTTGATCAAAATGACCAAAACTTGAGTTTGAGCTAGGATAGCCATGTTAATTGACTCAATTTATTGATGCATTTGATGTGGATGATTGTAATGAAGATTTTTGGTAAAGGATTGGAATGATTTTAAGTTCAAATGGAGGGTCAATATTGACATGTTGGACTACCCTTGGGCTTAGATTGAGCTAGACTTGAAATTTGTCTCAATTAAATGGTCCAAATGATCAAGGGAGATGTTATGAATATTTTTCATGAAGGAATGGAGTAGAAATTTTAGGGCTAAGGCATTCAATTTGGTGGAATTTTGAGACATAGCCAATTTGGGGCTCTTGTACTTAAGTCAAAATTAAATAAAATTGAGGCTTCACCAAGGAAAATTAAAGGTCAATTTTGATGTTTAGGAATTTTCTGAAGTGTTTAGGGTCCAAATTGAGACCAATGGAGTAGGCCATGAGGTTGAATTAGGTGGAACCAAGTCATAGGGCCAAAATTGGGTGTTTGATCTAAATCAAAATTGGGCTCAAAGAATGGGCCAATTAATCCTAGATTTGTGTTAGATTGGTCATATGAAAGGTGAATTTAAGTTTAGAATTGAAATTTAAGGAAATGGGGACCAATTTCATGGACATTTGAGGTGGATTTGGGGAGATTGGGCCTTTAAAGGCAATTTGGGGGTTTTGGACAAAGATGGTCAAGATTGTCAAATTGTATCATGTGGTAGTTGAGAAAAGTGAAATTGGAAATATTTTGAGTATTTTGGAAATTTTGGGGATTTTTTGGAATTTTTGAAATTTTGGGCAAAGGAGGGGCATTTTGGTAATTTGGCAATTTTTGGCGATTTTGGGTTATTTGACATTTTTTTGGTTAGTTTTGGGTAATTTTAGTATTTGTAAAAGGTTTGAAATGATTTTTGAATAAATTTGAGTATTTTGGGTAAATTTGGGAATTTTGGCCAAATTTAGGGTCCCGAGCGTATCTAGGTAATTGTGGGGAGTTTAGGGGCAAAAGGATAAGTTGGGCATTTTGGTAGAGTTGGGGTGCAAGGGTATTTTTGTAATTTTTGCAATTTTGAAGGTATTTTGGTAATTTAGGTAGTTTTGGAGGTGAAAAGGTCAAATTGGGTATTTTGGTAGGGTTGGGGTATGAACCACCCTACATGAGCTATGATCCAATAAAAGCCCCTTTTGGGTCCTCTATGTACTGGTCTTAGCTAAACCTTAGTCTAGGACTAGTGGATTTAAGGGACCATTTACATGAGTCTACCAAAGGATCAAAGGACCAAAGTCAGAAAAACTTGGGTTTAGTGTTGTGAGTGATTGTGGGTAAGAGTGAGTGCGAGTGAGTGTCTTAGCCCTAGACCAACACCCAGAGTCAACCCTAAGGGCAAGCAGTCCTATGGGAACTCATCTTGAGCTCCCCCATACTGAACCTACCTACTAAGTACTAGAGGTTATGACCAATATGTAGAACGTCAAGTTAAGTAAAGAGGAGTTTGGAATTTTTAATGGTGAGGGTTCTTTTTCTAGTTTTCTAAGAATAGTCAACTGGAAGTCTTATGGCTAGACCTTATGCTACTAAAGAGGAACACTAGACCTGAACCAAAATTGAGGCGAACACTCCCCCTTAGGTGATCGCAAAGACAATACCTAGAATGAAGTGTGTTATCCACTAGTTGGTTGACATCATAGCCCTCCTAGGTCATTATGTTTCTCAATGGATTTTAATCTCACAAGTGGCCATTTTGTAAAGTTAATGAAGATTTGGTGAAAATACCATCACAAATCTTAAAAGTAAGAAAAAAATCTATAAATCATTCTCATCCCACATGATTAAGTCCCATAATCAAGGAGAATGAATGGGAACTACTCAGAATTCATGTAGATTAAACAAAAACAGAACATTTTCATTGAAATCCAAGTATTACTACAAAAAAAAAATACACAAATACAAAGTACCTTATGTCTTCTCCCCAAGTAAACTCATGAAGTTTCCTTTAAGCAATCTCCAAACTGCTTCACACTAAAATACACTCACACTTACAGTTACACTTGAACACAAAATATGAAAAACTTATTTCACTATTGCAACCCAATTGAAGTTTTAAGGCTCCAAATGGTCTCTAAATTCAGCCAAATCCTTCTCATTAAATAGAAAATAGAAAATAACTAAGGTTTGCTTTAAGAATTACTCTAAATCTAAGTAAAATTTAATGGATCTTCTAGAAAATTAGTTACTGGCGCTATAGCGCTAGTTTGGGGCTCTATAGTGCCCATCTTTGCTCATCTATAGCGCTATGGTGCCAAAGGGTGGTGCTATAACACCACACAAAAAACTTCAATCTTGCTCCAGTTTTCCCTCATTTTCTCTAAATGTCCATTTCATGTACCTAAAACCAAAAACAAGCAAAATACATTCTATTAAAGTGCAATATCATTAAAAATGTACATAAAAGGCTTATAAAATATGCACTAAAAATAGGTTATTTTTAGGTTGCTCAATTCCCCTATACTTAAATGTTACTTGTCTTCAAGTAACTCCTTATACTATATATAAAATTCATAGCATGTGGTAGCAAATTTAACTTAAAGACTTCTTTAATTTTTGTTTTATAAATGATATAGTGAAATTTTCAGAAAATTTTTTAACAACACAGGTTAAAAACTAGAATACAAGAATATTTAGCACTCAAATTTAAAAGTTATAATTTTCTATTTATTTAAAAAGTAAGTGCAATTTATCATATACTTAGAAGAATTATTAGAAAAAAAATATCATGAGAGCTTTATTTGTAAACGTGCTAATACTTCTAAGTCTAAGTTAGAAATGTAACTAAGTTTCTTTCCTTAAGATGATTCATGTAGAGCCAATTTTTTATTAGACATCTCCTCAAGCTTCTCCTCACATATTTTTTTTCTTTTCTTTTTCTTTTTCTTTTAAGATCATTTTCAATATTTTCTTTTTCTTTTTTTTTCTCTTTTTTATATGTCATGTGAGGATTACTATATCTGGATAGCCTTTAGTGATTTTGAACTCCATTATCATCCTCTTAAAGTTAAAAAATCTAACATTACTTTACTTTAACAAATGTGAGTTAGCTTTGAAGATTTTTCATAAAATCTCAATTTTTTTATTTTCAAATATAAATATAAGATCCTTAATAATTTCAAAATTACAATTTTCTTTACTTTAAATAGCAACTGCATAACTCCAAACCCTTCATACTAATTATCTTAGTTCTAGAATTAACCTTCATTATTAAAAAATTTTACTTAGGTTTTCTACAAGTGCATAACTATAAATTCATGTTTTGAATTAACCTTCATGAGTTGTGATAAACATAAGGTTAACATGCATAACTATAAAAACATAAAATAAACACTACTCTAGAATTTAAATTGGAACCAAAGATTAAGAGTAGAACTGACTGTTTAACAAAAACAAAAAAACTAAATACAACCAAAGTCCAAATCAAAGACAACTAATTATCAACACTATAAATTTCAAACATTCAAACACATGAAAGGAAAGAAATAAAACAACACACTACACATCGACATATTCATCATCACCAGCATCATCATCACTATCATCATCATCATAATCATCAACATCTCCCAAATCTATATCATCAACCATCTCAAAAGGCCAATACGACATAAAAATGGGGCGAGTAGGAAATTCTATAGAATGATCACCTCCCATATATCTCATCATAGCCTCATTATAGGCAAAATCATACACAACATTCCTTAACATAATATCATCACTATGGTACAAGTGAGATTCAAGGCCTTTTGCCTGATTCTATAATGTCATGATATCTCCTTACTAACAAAAAGATTATTATGAGCTCCAAGGCTCAAGAGCGTTACAATGATTATTTGGTAATGAAGAAACTAATTGCTGAATGGTTTTTCATTGACCATGGGGGCGTGATAGGGAATGTAATTGTTAAAAAGCATTGGGATATGTTTTTTTATAGTACCCCTACTGCTCCAGTTTCAATATTTAGAAAATTTTATGCTAATCTGCTGGAAGCTATTGATGGGTCTATCTTTGTTAAAGCAAAATCTGTGGACATTTCACTTTCATATAATATTGCAGTATATTCTTTAGAAGATATCTCTGATTTTTACTATTCAAGTTGTACCCCCACTGATGCATTCATGGATAAGGTTGTCTATGAATTATCAAGTTGTAGAGGAGTATGGAATGTTAACAATCGAATTAAAATTAATTTTATCAAAAGCAAATGGGTAGCATATCTCATGTTTGACATTATTTTATTTCTTCCAAATTGCTTCTATCTATTACTTTGAGTAGAGTAATTTGAGATTGTGCTTTATTGATTTTTTGTGTACAATAATTGAAACCCCTTGATGTTGGTTTCATAAATAACAATTATATTATAAATACCTCTCATGAGGGAACTACAAATGGTTTGGGGCACCCTCTTCTATATTTGCTTTATGACACCACAGTGGAGTACATTTTTTAGTAAGGATGAGATGATTCATTCCTTAAAGCCAATCTCTAGTAAGAAAATATGATTATTTAGGAGAAATAAAGTTTTTGGAAGAGGTAAACAGTGAGGTTTTCACCAGCCTCCCGCTCTATTCCTTACAACCCTTCTCTTACCTCTCTAAAAGGAACATTTGAACAACAAATACATAGAGTAGAGGATATAACTTCTATTTTTAATGGTGAAGTGTACAGATTGTTTGAAAATTTATTGCAGTTAGATTGGAGAAATAAATGTCAATTTTATTTTTACTCTAGTGCCTATGCTGCTCAGTTAGAAATGTATTAGAGGAACTAGTGAATTGGTAGGTACAACTGAGTGGAGTTCCCAACTTTTCTTTTGTACCAGCTAAATGAACAGAGCTAGCCGATGAAGGAGGATTCAACGGAAGAGGAGTCTAAAGAGGAGGAAGATAATTTTGATGAGGATGATGAGGATGATGATGATGATGGTGATGATGATCATGATGATGATGAGGATGAGAATTGATTATACATAGTTTTCTTGTTATTACATTTATGGATGTACTGGACCATAACTCTTGTTGTTTGCTGCTACTACTATTGTTCTCTCTATTCCAATATATATTTTTTTATTTTTATTTCAATCTTATTTATTTATTGAAATATTTAGAATTTCTTTGATGAGGTTTCATTTCACCATTGTTAGCTTTGATATACTTGTTGTAGCATATATTTGTATTGTGCTTAAAACAGCAAATTTTATGCTAAACATATACTACAGTAAGCATGTCTGTGAAATTTTTTGCTGCTTATAGATTCATGTTTTGAATTGTGTTATATGCTAAAATTAGGTTTAGGAAGGGGGGGGGGGTGAAATATCATTGTAAAAACATAAATTTATTTGTCCTCAATAACAAGTATTTGAACAATTATATTTTTAAATTTGAGGAATACAAAGCTAATTTAAATTGCTATAATTTTTAAGAAATGAAAAATAAAGTTTCTTTATTTTAAATTCTATGTAAATGAAACTACACTAGAGTGAACATAACTTGCAATTCAATAAGTAGAAAATTTGAATTCATTATTTATTTCAGAAAAGAATTGTATTTGTGAAATAAGGTATTCATAGATATATATTTAATAAGAATTGAGTCTCTATTAATTCTTTATTTATAATTAACACTTAATAATTTTTCAAAAGCCTAGAAAACGAAGGGGTGTGGTAGGTTTTACTTTAAGGAGGTGATAGTGGAATTCAAAATTATTGAAAGGGCATCCAGAAATAGTAATCATACTCAACTTATGCTAAGGATTAAAATATACATCCTAAAGCAAGAAAAATAAAAAAATAAAAATAAAAAAAGAAAGAGAAAGGAAGAAAATATTGAAGTAGGAGAAGTTTGAGGAGCAGCCTTATCAAAAATTTGTTTTACTATACCCTATTTGGAGTTGAAGCTTTATTGGTTTCCTAAGTTTGATTGTATTTATGGTGTACTAGTAACTCTGTCGGCACTATTTTTGGTGTGGGGTTTGCCCGTAAGAAGCTGTCGGTCATCGGAATTGAAATCCCGTTGCCCGCTTCGGGAGGACGTTAAAAAAGTTGGGTTTTGAAAAAGATGAAGTCAAACTGACTCCATAATTTTCATAGTTTAGATGAAAGAGTGCTTTACCTCAAATTTTGTATCTATCTCGAAGGATAAACACAAGAATTGAGGATGAGGCTCGATCAAATAAACTAAAGAAAGTTATGACATCCGTTTGGTCTGTGAAACCAATGTATTGGCCGACAAATTCCCCTATTTAATATAAGGAATTAAATAGGGTTTGTATTATGCTGGGTTCGGGAAAA
>JXCR01143771.1:129684-146094 GCA_002079205.1 Phalaenopsis hybrid cultivar | reverse complement strand
AAGATGTAATTAACTATAGGGGCTTGCCCTTATAGGAAGCATGTCCGAACCCAGCTTAGTATGAACCCTATTTAATCATTTATAATAAATAGGGGAACTTTCGGCCAAATACAAAGGTTTCGCAGACCAAACGCACGTCATACTTTCCTTAGTTTATTTGATCGAGCCTCATCCTTAAGTCTTGTGTTTATCCTTCCGGATAGATACAGAATTTGAGGTACAGTGCTCTTTCATTTTAAACTACAAAAAATATGGGGTCAGTTTGATTTCATACTTCAACGTCCTTCCGAAGCAGGCGACGGATTTTGATTCCGGTGACCGACAGCTTCTTACGGGCAACCCCACAAAGCAAACCATTCCTCCGAAATAGCGCCGACAGCTTCTGGCGACTCCCCTCGGGATACACTTCTCTCTCCATACAAATCAAGAAAGATTATCTTCACACATCGGTAATATGTCCATGTCCCTCTTGGACTAAATTACCCTTCTTCCGTTAGCATACTTTACCCATTTCTACCTTTGGAAAGTATAGTTAACTCCTTGGACTTCAGGACTATCTGTTCAACCATCTTTAAACAGTGGGGTTCAGAAGGCCACTAAGGACTCTTTAAATTTTTATGTGGGGTCGGACCCCCAATAGGTGTGTTGGTGGTTTAACTCCACATGGGCATTTTTATGCCATGAATTGGGTCCCGCGCTTGGTCCTAAACTTTCTCACAACTTGTTTTCACATTTGTTTTGTTGCTTCGCAAATTAAACCAAATCGAGTTGTGCTGCGCGCACTTTAAAATATTAATCAATTTTAAACCCTTTTAAATAAAGATGTTAAAATTACCTGCAAATTAAGACCTGCCCGGTCTACAAACTAATCTATACTTTTACTGCTTGCACTAAGGATTACGAGGTTTTTGGACATGTAGCTAACCCTAAAACATTTTGTTTTAAAGTGTGTTGTGATAGCTTACCCAATGCTGACCTTTTCTTGCAACCTGCCGATGGATCGCAATGCCCGTAACGTCGCTCCCACCATCAAGTTCGGAGCTGGATTTGAAGACCTCGAGGTTATCCTCGGGAAAGCCCCATTCGTGATAATGAAGATCGCTGCCCCGGAAGTTCAAGAGCCACCTGCAGAGCTCAGTTTGCACTGCCTTCAAGATTTCCCTGCCTGCAAGGAGGTTAAAGCTGATGCAGTCGCAACACCCGCCAAACCTGCTATCCCCGCTGCTGTTAAGGGGAATGAAGTGATGGTCGTTGAAGAATCCGCTGAAGGATTAACTATTCCGCCACCTGTGTTTGAAATCGGGTCGAGCTCAAGAACTGCACCACTGACCCAAACTCAAAGAAGGAACAGCAATAGGAGTGTTCGGAGGGCCATCAAAGCCTAGAATCCTGAAAACACACCTGATGAGGAGGAGCCTCATCAAGTTGAAGAGGTATTACCGGAAATTGACCCACTCCTGCGAGGAAGTAGATTCCATCTTCTGAAAGATACTCATGGATATGAGAGTATCCGGAAGATTGTTGCTGCATTCCCATCACCTCATGGACATGGTGAGGAGGGAAATAATTCAGCCCCATCACCCGAGTTAGTGCAGTCTTCAGAAGGCTTGCTATTAAAGAAGGATGTTATGTTAGTGAATTACTTAAATGAGTGGGACATGCAATTTTCCCTCATATGAAGAATGAAATTTTGAAGGATATTAAGTCTGCTAGAAAATCTCGTAGGTCAAATGCAGAGTCACCTACCCGTGTTCCCGTCTAGCTCTATTTAGGAAACCGAGTAGATACAACTATGGTTACCACCAATCATGCCACCACCAGAACCACAGGTCGTCGGCCGATTAAGTCAAGACTGGGTCTGAGCAGTTTACCCGTTATTCCTACAATCATGGAAAGAAAGACAAGATAATTACCTGACAATGTAGCCGGTCTACACCACAGGGAGCATACCTTCCCTTGACATACCAATGTCTCTACTAAGACGCCCCGTCCTGAGGCATCATTGTCAATGAAGAAGAGGGTATGGGTACCCAAGATCGCTGCACAGATGCAGTTCAGTGAGCCTGCAAGACAGGAAGCAAAACCAGTGCCTGAAATATCTGACATCGTCGCGACAATAGCCAGCGAGATGGAGGAACAAGTTGAGGATTTCCATCAGGGTCCTCCAGATCTTAAAGCAATCAAGGAATCAATAATTGAAGAAAAAGTTGAGAAACTCAGGATTGAGATTTATGAGTTGGCTCGAGAACACGGAGTTTTCGTCGATAGTGACAATGAGGATTTTGATTACAACGATTACTTGGAGGAAGATTTCATAGATGTCCATGTGATTGAAACCAGAGCTACCACATCTGTGAGCGAAGCTCAACCTAACACTGAAGAGAACCGTAGATGAGTTGCGTAGGGCTATCTTCCTAAGGGATGAGCAAGTTGTTCTACTGGAGAAAAGAATAGAAGAGATGACTGCAGCTATGACTGCCATGACCATCATTCAGGGGCAATCACAAGCACCAAGATTGGCTTCTCCAGAGATCAACCAGTCAGAAATCATACACATCGCAGATGAAAGAAGAGAAGCTACTTTGACAGACAAAGAAGAACAATCGAAGAAGGATTCTCCATCAAGTGCCATGCCAGAAAAAAGTTCAACCAAATGTTGAACAAGTACGGGATGCCTTAGCCCAGTCCAAGGGCGGTGCATCAATTTTAAAGGGTAGACCTTATCCAGAAGAATTTGATGTCGTGTCTTTCCCCAAGGGCTGTGTGACCCCAAACTTCAAGATATTCGATGAGACTGGAAATCTCATACAGTACATATCACATTTTCAAGCCAATTATGGAAACACAAGGAATAGCAAAGCTCTACTCTGTCAGCAGTTCGTTAGCAGCTTGTTAGGAATTGCTTTTGAATGGTACGCTGACTTGCCCAACGGGTCAATTAAAACATTTTTCAAGTTGGAACAGTTATTTGTGAAAAGATTTGCTGGGGCGCAGCATTATGTGTCTATTGGAGAACTCATGATGGAGAAGCAGAAGCCTAGTGAAACCTTGACAGACTATATTTTGAGGTGGAGAAACCTTAGCATGAAATGTGAACCTCAGCTACAGGAACATCAAGCGATTGAGATTCTACTCAAAAGCATTCATGGGCTAGTAGCTTTCATGCTTAAGGGACTCACCATCAAATCCTTCGAGAAGTTACTCAGTAAAGCCAGCAGTCTGCAAGAAGAAATGAAGCACATGGAGCCACTTGAAAAGGCTAAGGTAACGATAGTATTCAAAAAGAAATCAGGGGTAGTTGCAATTTTCGACAAAGGAAAGCAGCCAATAAAAATATATGCAGAAGATCATCATCAGTCTTCATCACAGTACCCTCAGAAACAGAGCAGTCAATCCAATCAACGACCATCTCAGGAGGGACCACCTCGAACAGCAGGTAAAAGAATATCCATATTAGAGCGACAGAAAGTTTTTTACTCCTTCAAAGATGAAGTTGTACCTAAAATATTCAAAAGCTTGATGAAGAAACCAGAATTCAAACTACCTGATCCAAAGAAACTTGAAATATTCAAAAGCTTGATGAAGAAACCAGAATTCAAACTGCCTGATCCAAAGAAACCCGAAAAGGTAGATAAGAAGAATGAACCAAATTATTGCCTATACCACCGGTTGCTTTGGCACACTATAGACAAGTGTTTTATCTTTAAAGACTCGCTCGAGAAGAACCTCAAGGAAGAGAATATAACAATCCCAAGGGAATATTTGAGAGAACCTGAAAAAAGTTCCATAAACATGGTTTCAACTGAATCAATCTCCCCAATTGATCCATATGTCGGAACAAATGGATGGAGTACAACTTGGGATGAACTCAAGAGGGTCCTCAATCGGATACAGGATTCATCAAAGCAAGCTTCTAAAGATAACAAAGAAGTATGGAATGAAGTATGGAGCAGACCATCCAAGATAATACTAAGCAAGCTACAGTCTGCATCAAAACAAGCCTCCATTCAAAGTCCCATACCGAGCCCAAGACGAAGATTTCACCAGAAAATCCGTCATCGTCCAGGATGAAGAACAAGAAAAAGAAAAGCTTCACTACCAAGATTGATAGCACAAGGGGTAGGATAGGGGCCGCCTCTACTAGATTGGTTGTCTCGGATTTGGGTTAGAACATCCTCGAACCCTTGACTTTGTATGATTATCTTTTTGTCCCTCCGGGGACTTATGAATATAATGGTTGTGATTTTGGCTACGTTTTGACTATTTCTGGTAATAACGTGACTGATTATAACCAAACTAGTTGCGATCTCGATCCCCAAAATGATCCTCATATCGTACTTGAGTTTGATGAACTTGTTGTCAAGTCTAAAGAAGACATCAATGATATCGCTTATGAGAATGCTGATAACGAAGAGACAACTCTCGAGCGTCATGGTGCACCGCTCACCATCAACTTAGATCTCACCGACAAAGAGGAAAAGACACCAGAAGATTCAACAATGATATCTCAAAAGGAAAAAAATCACAGAAGTCAACTTGAGGAGAGGGAAAGTGTTACCACCAAGAACAGCTCCAGCAGACAAAGGAAAACAGATAATAACTCAAGAAGAGATACCCCCACCTCCGCCAGTGGAAGAACCACAAAACAAAGACAAAATTGGAGAATCATACAAAATATATTACAACGTGCTAGCTCATCTTAGGAAGTTGCCTGCCCGACTAAGCATCTACGACGCTCTTATCCCGTCAAAGGAGATGAGAGAGTCTCTGGTTACAGCTTTGCTCGATCCAGAAATTTGCTTAGCTCAGTTGGCTAGCACATCCTCAGATGAAGTTTGCTCATTGAGAGAGCAGTCAGGGGTACCTTTACAGACGAAGACTTGTTGCTCGGTACCGCCGACCACAACCGTCCGCTCTACATCTCCGTCAACATTGGCAAATTTGTCTTATCCAGAGTTTTAGTGGATCCTGAAGCATCTCTCAACTTGATGAGTCTACGGGCGTTAGCATATTTGGACTTCGATGTTCAGGATCATCTCTTAATTTGATGAGTCTACGGACATTAGCATATTTGGATTTCGACATTCAAGAAATATTAACTTGATGAGTCTACGGACGTTAGCATATTTGGACTTCAACATTCAGGAGCTCATCCTGAAAAGTGATGTTAAGAGGATTCAACCAAAAGGGAGAAAGAGCCCTTGGATCAATTTCATTACTTATGAAATTGGAGAACTTGTAACAACCGTTAAATTTCATATCATCGACGCAGAGACCTCTTTTAACGCTGTGGAGAACTCGTAACAACCGTTAAATTTCATATCATCGACGCCGAGACCTCTTTTAACGCTCCGAGGATTCAACAAAAAGGGAGAAAGAGCCCTTGGATCAATTTCATTACTTATGAAGGTTGGAGAGTTGTAACAACCGTTAAATTTCATATCATCGACGTCGAGACCTCTTTTAACGCTCTATTGGGTTGACCGTGGATTCATGAGCATAACATGGTTCCATCATCCCTACATCAATGCATTAAATACCGGAAAGATGGTCAATAAAATTGCATCAAAGGAGACCTGCAACCATTTTCAGTGCATGAAGTTAGTATCCATGAAGACGCTGCCTGCTACGCACCTCCAAAGAAGACTGTCTTCTCGTGCGAAATTTTGACACACAAAGATAAGATTCAGAAGGATCACAAAAAGAAGGCCATACAACTCTGCTTAAACAACCTTCTACCACTCCCTTACATCGAGTTGGTGGAGGTTCTTCTAGTTCACGCACTTGAGGTCGAGTTCGGGGACGTGGACGAGGAAAGATCAATTTAATTATTGAGCGGACTAGGCTAACTATCAACATTGGTGATGAAGACAGTTCTGAAAATGAAGTAATGATGACAAAACAAAGAAGCCTCAGTACGAGATATCCCTAGAAGATACAGAGAGGAATGAATATGAAACAATGTATGATCGGATAAACCATTATGTGGATACTATCACCCTCACTCCGATTCTACCTCAAAAGGTCAAGAGTTTGGATAAACCACTATGTGAATGTTATGACCCTTACTCCGATTCTCCCTCAAAAGGTCGAGAGTTTAGGGGTCAAGGAAGTCCGTAGTGTTGGTTCAAAGCCGATCAAATTTTACCATGCTTCTACCTCTATTGCTACCTCTACATAAAACATGTAAATTTGGATGTTGATTCTAATGAATTAATGAAATTGCCTTTTGGTTACTTCTCACCTTGTGTTCAGAAGTTAATTTTTGGATGTTGATTCTAATGAATTAATGGAATTGTCTTTTGGTTACTTCTCGCCTTGTGTTCAAAATTTAATTTAACAGGGACATTTACTAAAACAAATGCCAAAAGATAAATTTCAACTCTTCAAAAAATTATGGAGTACTAAAAGACGAGCTCCCAATTCAAAAGGACTCAGATTTGGTACAGTTGGACCAGTCGATGATTCTGAATTTTGCATGGTTATTACTAATGAGTCTCAGAAGAGGATTGCCTCGATGTAGAGGATGACTCTACTAATCAACCAATAGAAGATGCTCCCCCAAAAAAGGATTGTCTCGATATAGAGGATGACTCTACTGATCAACCAATAGAAGATGCTCCACCATAATTTGAGGAAAAAATTAAATCCACTATTGATGAATTGAAAGGATTAATCTTGGGACTAAAGAACGACCCTGACCTACATTTATAAGTTATCTACTTGATGACGAAGAATCTGTATAATTAGTCAAACTATTAACAGAATTTAAAGATTGCTTCGCATGGAGCTATGATAAAATGTCAGGGTTGTCAGCAGATGTTGCAGTCCATAAACTTGGGGTGGACAAGAATGTAACCCCAGTAAAATAATCTCCCAGGAGAATGCGCCTCGACATAGAACAACAAGTCATCGTCGAGGTAAAGAAATTGATAGATGCCAACTTCTTTAAAGAAGATAAGTACCCCACGTGGTTAGCCAATATTGTACCTGTTAAAAAGAAAAATGGACAGATCCGCGTTTGTGTCGACTTCAGAGATTTGAACAAGGCATGTCCAAAAGACGAGTTCCCACTACCTATACCAGAAATGATGGTGGACATCGCTTCAGCACATGAGATTTTCTCCATCATGGACAAATCGTCGGGGTATAACCAAATCAAGATGGCTCCCGAGCATGCAGCGCTCACGGCTTTCAGAACATCGATTGGAATCTTCTGCTACACAGTGATGTCGTTCGGCCTAAAGAACGCCGGAGCAACATATCACCGTGAAATGACGAAGATTTTTGACGACCTCGTTCACAATCAATTAGAATGCTATGTGGATGATCTGGTCATAAAAAGTAAAAAAAAAATAGACCATTTGTACGATTTGAGGATTGTGTTTGAACGGTTCCGACGATATGACCTTAAAATGAATCCCTTAAAGTGCGTTTTGGGCATCACATCCGGGAAATTTCTAGGATTTTTGTCCGTCATCGGGGAATCGAGATTGACCCGGATAAGATTAAAGCTATCTTAGAAATGCCTCCCTCTAAAACCTTGAAGCAGTTGCGTTCCTTCCAGGGGAAGTTGGCATATCTGAAATGCTTTATTTCTAATATCTCAGGTAGGTTTCAGCCTTTCTCGGCATTAATTAAAAAGGATGCCAAATTTATTTGGTAAGAAAAATGCCAGCGGGCCTTTAAGGATGTTAGACAATATTTAATGACACCTCTTGTTTTGGCAGCCCCTATCCCAGGGAAACTGTTGATACTTTATACCGCGGCTTTAGATGACTCTCTTGGAGCCCTCGTAGCCCAAGTCAATGAAGAGGGAAAAGAAAATGCTCTCTACTACTTGAGTCGTCGTCTAATACCGACGGAGGTAAGGTATCCACCTATTGAGAAGCATTGTCTGCATTAATTTTCGCCGCTCAAAAGCATAAACATTACATGATTTCTCATAAGATCACCTTAATTTTGAAAGTTAATCCATTGAAATATCTGATGACCTGACCAACACTCTCTGGACGTTTAGCGAGATGGTCAATGATCTTATTGCAATTTGACATAATTTTTGTGCCCCTCTGTGGTATCAAGGGACAGATTTTAGCAGACTTTCTCGCTGCACACCCACTGCCAGTTGGGTCTTCTCTCAACGACGAGTTACCAGATGAGCAGATACTACAAATGGAATTTTCCAGTGCGCAGTGCTGGGAGATGTACTTCAAAGGTGCCTCGTCAGCTAGGAAAGAGAAGGGATCAGACAAAGTTATACCAGGCAAGGCAGGGATCGGTTTGATCTTTATCATGCCAGATAAGGGTATGTTGAGGTTTTTGTACCATCTGACGGAGCCATGTACCAACAATTAAGCAGAATATGAAGCCTTAATCACTGGATTGGAGTTGGCAATTTCAATGGATATAATGAACATTGCCATTTATGGCGACTCTTAACTTGTCATCTAGCAAGTCACCGGAAGAATACCATCTGTCGTGATGAAGCTCCTGGAGCAGATTCCTGAGGTGACGTTTTACCGAATTCCTCAGAAAGATAATGTTCATGCCGACACTTTAGCAAAACTTTCTAAGTAAATGGTGTGTCCTCCGGAGGATTTCATCGAAGTCACGGTGCAAGAAAGACGAGTCTTGTCTCAAAGCGACTTTGAAATTCTACACAAACTTGGAAAAGAAGAAACCATGAATACAGTTGCAGACATCAACAAAGATTGGCGTAAGCCATTAATAGAATATTTGCATACTGGAAAGCTGTCAGAAGAAAAGTCTTGCAGACATCAACAAAGATTGGCGCAAGCCATTAATAGAATATTTGCATACTAGGAAGCTGCTAGAGGACAAGTTTAAGGCGCACCACATCACAAGAAGGGCCATGTCTTACGCCCTGGTGGGAAATGTTCTCTACAAAAGATCGTACGACCAAAAGTGGCGACGGTGTTTGAGCAAAGCCGAGGCACAGAATATTGTCAAAGAAGTACATGCCGGATTATGTGATGCTCACCAGTCGGGACTAAAAATGAAAATGAAGATTAAAAGACTCAGATATTATTGGCCAGCAATGATGTATGATTGCATGGATACCTCTAGAAGATGTCACCAATGCCAGGTGCATGGGGTGGTCTTACACCAACCTCCGAATGTGCTACACCCAACTATTGCCTCGTGGTCATTTGAGTGTTGGGGCACAGACATAATAGGTCCAATAGGCCCTCCATCTTCTAAAGGGCACAGATTCATACATGTCGCTACATATTACTTCTCCAAATGGGTAGAGGAAGTACCGTTACGTGAGGTTACGGCACAACACGTCCTTCAATTTTTCAAAAGCCAAATTGTCTACCATTTCGGATTACCGCAAAGAATAATATCTGACAATGGGATAGCTTTTAAAAGCACAAAGATCAACAATTTTGTTCAAAGACATGTGATAGATTAGAGACACTCTACAATTTATTATCCCTAGAGCAAATGGTCTGGCTGAAGCCTTCAACAAAACACTGGTACAGATTTTGAAGAAAACACTAGATGAAAATAAAAAGGATTGGCATAACAAACTGTTAGAAGCCTTGTGGGCCTATCGGACGACTTCCAGGACTCCCACTCAGTGTACACCTTATATGCTCGTGTACGGGACCGAGGCCATGCTACCACTAGAAATCAATACACCATCTATCAGAATCGTTGTTGCCAACCAACTCACAATGGAAGAAAGTACAAAACTCAGGCTTGAAGAACTGGAGAGTTTTGAGGGAAAACGACTAGAAGCACAACAACATTTGGAGCTCTACCAGGAAAAGATGGTACAAGCCCATGACAAATTGGCCGCCCAAGGACATTCAAAGTTGGTGACCTCGTACTTGTGCTCAAAAGACCTATTCTTGCACACTAAGGACATTC
The DNA here is from genome assembly GCA_002079205.1 of Phalaenopsis hybrid cultivar. Classification (NCBI taxonomy): domain Eukaryota; kingdom Viridiplantae; phylum Streptophyta; class Magnoliopsida; order Asparagales; family Orchidaceae; genus Phalaenopsis; species Phalaenopsis hybrid cultivar. The sequence continues at coordinate 136,197 of JXCR01143771.1, read as the reverse complement.
AAAATTGGTGACCTCGTACTCCAAAAGACCTATTCTTGCTCGCCGAAAAATAGGTGGAAAATTCGAGCCAACTTGGGAGGGACCATTTGTCGTTGAGAAGGTTTATAAAGGAGGAGCCTACCAGTTAGTGGACTTCCGGGGCAAAAGACCCATGTTACCAACAAATGGACGTTACCTGAAAGCCTATTACGCAACCTGATGTCGCCTGCCTCCGCTTGTCCTTGCTTGCTTTGAAACTTTGAAACTTTGATTGTTTTAGGGTTATCTATTTGACCATATGTCTACGATCGGGTCCAAATTTTGTAGTTAATCTCATATATAATGAAAATTTTCAAAAAATTTTTGAATTTCACACGTTCTCTTTTCTACTTTTGGATCTAAAAATTCCATTAAATTAAAACAAAACTCACACATAAAATGAGTAATCCCTTTCACCAAAACAAACTAAAATTTACTTTAATGAATACTCTGTTTTTTTCTTATTCATGCCAAACTTCAGCCCACTGACGTTTCTTTATGTTGTCTACAGAAGGACAGAGGCTGATCTTTGCCTTCCAGGATGGCTGGAACCTCGCACTGAATGAAGAGATGGTGGCTGATCTTTGCCTTCCAGGACGGCTGGAACCTCGCACTAAATGAAGAGATGGCGCCACAAGGAGGTGTCATAGATTTTGACATGAATTTCAACCATATTGATATGGACTATGACGGCCCTCTAATGAGCATAGTCAGCAATGAATAAAAGAAGGGACTACCCTCACTGTTGAGGGTGACCACTTGAGACGACGTGTCACATATAGGTAAAAACGTGATAGCAGAACAAGATCCGATGGAGGGGCCCAGCCGACTGCCCTCCATGATAGCTACTCCAACAAGGGGCTTAATAGCTGCCCACAGTGAACAACTGCCAAAATACCCCACTCTGCAGAACACAACGCGGAATTGCAAGCTGAAAGAAATAGAGAGCCTTTCTGCGACAGGAGCGCAAGCGCCAAAGAAACGTAAGTGATTTTCTTACCCCCATTCTTGAGGGATATATCTACGATCCAGAGCTGAGAGAAACTTCTACCAGCCTGCCTACTACAGATGAAGAATCAGGATTTCTGAGAGGATTAGATGTACCCCCAGTCTTAGATATCTTGTGTAGAGGTTTCCCACATGCAACATCGAGATACCAGCCAGGACACCAGTCGCGGGCGCATTTGTAGAATGCCCGGACTGTAACGTTTTACATCTACAGCGCTTCAGTACATTAGAAGAGTACACTGCAAGCACCGACGAGTTTCAGACTCCAGATTTTATGGCAAATGAACTGTATGTCCCACTGGGGGCAGAACAGTGCGCATCATGGAGCCAGAATCATACATCCCACTTGAGGCGGAATCTCATATCCCGGATCGGCCAGCACCGATTTGATTCCTGCCGAGGCCCGGAGGAAGGAACGACCTAGACAGCTGCTAGCTCCCGGTATGGTGGAATATTACAAAATAAGCAAGGTAAACAAAAGAGAATTTGAATTCTACAAAGAGGTTCAAGGAAATTTTATCAACATATTGGAAGGCCTGAAGTTACATACCAGGGTCTGAAACTGATGAAAGAAGCATCCTGGACTGCATCTTCAATTTGAGAGATAGAGGTCGAGTAGGCCTTTTCATGGAAAGAACATACTCTGAGCCAAAGAAGCGGATGCGAGGAAAGGGAAGAATCACCATCCAGTGCGAATGTTGCTACAATTTTACAAACGACAGATAGGGGAATTCGCCTGGGATTCTCAGATACGACCAGGTGGATCCGTTACCCTCAATGATAAAGTGGATGATAAAGAGAATGGTCAAGTGAAATATTCTACCTGCCACTTGCATTTCTAATAGTTGCATCATCAATATTTACAAAGAAGGTGACTGCATTCCTCCGCACATTGACCATCATGACTTTGTGAGGTCTTTCTGCACGGTCTCATTCATGAGTAAGAGCAATATTTTGTTGGAAAAGATATCGATGTAATCGGTCCTGGTGAATTTGGAGGAGCTGTGGAAATTCCTGTCCCAGTTGGTTCAGTGCTTGTTCTCAAGGGCAACAGCGCAGTCATGGCCAAACACTGCATACCAGGAGTACGACACCGTAGGGTGTCCGTGACCTTCCGCAGGATGGATGACAACAAGATACCATATGAATTCCAGCAAGACTCGGAGTTGGAGGAACCGTTTCCTTACGAGCTATGAGAAAGTTGTACCTCTGAATACATGCAAAGGGTACTTATCCTGAAGCATGACTCAGAAGGTCTGCTTGATCAGGAGCTCGATATACCAAGCGCAGAGGACTTACTTGCTTTCTTTTAACAAGCATGACATATATCTGATATAATCATTCTATTATGTACTCATATCTTGAAAAGACTCTCAATGCATTTCAGCATGTATTACAAGATGTACTCTCTTAGAGGCATTAGCCTATGTTTGATCTGTTACATCTGTATTGAAGCAGATTAATGGAAATTTCTCTCAAGTTGTGCCTTTTTGTCAATTGCCCTTTTGTGCGATGGTTAAGAGTTCCAATGAACAAAGAATGAAATGACAGATTTTCAACAATAAATAAAACACAAATAAAAGATAATTGTAATAAATAAATAACAAAATTTCTTTTGAAAATCAACCAATTGAAATTAAAACTTTAAAAAACAAATTTTAAAAAATTAAATTGTTATAAAAACAATAAGAAAATAAAACAAACCTGTTGAGTGGATACTTCCGTTTTCGGAATTTCCTACTCTTTGTGCGCGCGACACAACCATCGTTGTCTACACTAACTCTCTACACATCCTCACAGAGTTTTGCATTCTGCACAAAACTCCACGAAGCTCTAAAAATCTTCTTCAAGATCAACCTTTCCACATGACACACTACCTCAAATTCGACACCACAGGCTTTTTGAAAATTTTAATTCTCACATTTTTGAATCAGTACCTAAACTCTGATTCTCATCTTTTGAGGTCGGACCTTATATTCCAACACCTTCTTTTGAGAATTGACCTACATTTCAATTCTCATTTCCGAATCAGTCCTAAATTTTTAATTCATTACATTCGAGGTCGGACCTTATATTTCGACACCTTCTTTTGAGAACTGACCTACATTTCAATTCTCATTTTTGAATCAGTCCTACATTTATGATTCTTTACATTTAAGGTCGGACCTTATATTCTGACACCTTCTTTTGAGAATTGACCTACATTTCAATTCTCATTTCTGAATCAGTCCTGAATTTCTGATTCATTACATTCGAGGTCGGACCTTATATTCTGACACCTTCTTTTGAGAATTTACCTACATTTCAATTCTCATTTCTGAAGCAGTCCTACATTTTTTATTCTTTACATTTGAGGTCGGACCTTATATTCTGACACCTTCTTTTGAGAATTGACCTACATTTCAATTTTCATTTCTGAATCAGTCCTAAATTTTTGATTCATTACATTTGAGGTCGTTCCTTACATTCTGACGCCTACTTTTGAGAATTGACCTACATTTCAATTCTCATTTCTGAATCAGTCCTAAATTTTTGATTCATTACATTTGAGGTTGGTCCTTATATTCCGACACTCTCTTTTGAGAATTGACCTGATTTCAATTCTCATTCCTGAATTGACCTACATTTCAATTCTCATTTCTGAATCAGTCCTAAACTTTTGATTCATTACATTTAAGGTCGGTCCTTACATTCTGACACCTTCTTTTGAGAATGGACCTACATTTCAATTCTTATTTCCAAATCAGTCTTAAATTTTTGCACCTTCTTTGGAGAATTGACCTACATTTCAATTCTCATTTCCGAATCAGTCCTAAATTTCTGATTCTCTCAGAATTGACCTACATTTCAATTCTCATTTCCGAATCAGTCCTACATTTCTGATTCATTGCATTCGAGGTCGGTCCTTACATTCCGACGCTTTCTTTTGAGAATTGACCTACATTTCAATTCTCCTGAGGTCGGTCCTTATATTCCGACACTCTCTTTTGAGAATTGACCTACATTTCAATTCTCATTCCTGAATTGACCTACATTTCAATTCTTATTTTTGAATCAGTCCTAAATTTCTGATTCATTACTTTTGAGGTCGGACCTTACCATTTCCAAATCAGTCCTACATTTCTGATTCATTACATTTGAGGTCGGTCCTTACATTTCGACGCTCTCTTTTGAGAATTGACCTACATTTCAATTCTCATTTCTAATTGACCTACATTTCAATTCTCATTTCTGAATCAGTCCTACATTTCTGATTCATTGCATTTAAGGTCGGACCCTACATTCCGACACCTTCTTTTGAGAATTGAGAATTTACCTACATTTCAATTCTCATTTTCGAATCAGTCCTACATTTCTATTCATTACATTCGAGGCCCTACATTTCAATTCTCATTTCCAAATCAGTCCTAAATTTCTGATTCTTTACATTTGAGATCTACATTTCAATTCTCATTTTCGAATCAGTCCTACATTTCTGATTCTTTACATTTGAGGTCACCTACATTTCAATTCTCATTTCTGAATCAGTCCTACATTTCTGATTCATTGCATTCGAGGTTGAATTCCGACACTTTCTTTTGAGAATTGACCTACATTTCAATTCTCATTTCTGAATCAGTCCTAAATTTCTAATTCATTACATTTGAGGTTGGTCCTTACATTTTCACACCTTCTTTTGAGAATTGTCCTACATTTCAATTCTCATTTTTGAATCAATCCTAAATTTTTGACTCATTACATTCGAGGTTGGTCCTTACATTCTGACACCTTCTTTTGAGAATTGACCTATGTTTCATTCTCATTTCCGAATCAGTCCTACATTTCTGATTCATTACATTCGAGGTCGGTCCTTACATTCTTTCTCATTTCCGAATCAGTCCTACATTTCTGATTCATTACATTTGAGGTCGGTCCTTACATTCCGACTCTCTCTATCTCTCTCTCTTTTGAGTCGATATTTGAATCTCAATTCCTACCTTGGGGTCAACACTTACATTTTGACTCCCGTCCTTTTGGAAATCTTTGAAATTTCATAACTCAAAATTCACTCTCCAATCCCCAGCGAGAATACCTACTTCTCGGCTTGATTAAACACACACCTGCTAATTCCCTAGCAGAAACAAATCGCCACACAACTCTATGCAAACTTCTGGGACTGTTGACTTAGAAGTTTGTATTGGTTTTTGTTGATCTCATCGGTCAACGCAAACAAGCGCGGTGTGCTTGCCCAGCACACCACACCGATTAGGGCTCCATTTGTTGACCTCATTTTTTATTGAGGTTTAGTTTATTTCCTCTTTAGTAGCCTAGGTCTAGCCATAGGACTTTTCCTGTTGACTATTCCTAGAAAACTAGACTTGGAACCCTCACCACTAAAAATTCCAAACTTTTCTCTACTCAGCTTGAAGTTTCACATGTTGCTCTCAACCTCTAAATCTTAGTTGGTGGCATCATTATGGGGGAAACTCAAGATGAGTCACCCTTAGGATTGCTGGACCTTAAGGTTGACCTTGGGTGTTGGTCTGGAGCTAAGGCACTCACTACACTCATCTGCACTCACAATCACTCACAACCCTGAGCTCAAATTTCTAGCTTAAATCCCTTGATCTTTTGGGATACTCATGTAGATGGTCCCCTAAACCTACTAGCCTTAGGGCTATGGTTTCGCTAAGATCACTATGTAGAGGACCCAAAATGGGGTTCTCAATATTCCATGGCTAAGACCACTATGTCGGTCAACCAAAATACCCATCTTGGCCTTTTACCCCTAAAGCACCCACAAATTACCAAAATACACCTCTTGGGCTCAAAATTCTAAGAATTCCAAAAATTCTCAAAAAATCCCAATAAATCCTAAATATTTCCAATTTCATTTCTCTCAACTACCACAAAACCCAATTTGTCCAATTTGACCATCTTTAACCAAAATCCCCAAATTGCCCTTTAAAAACTCAAATTTCCCTAAACCATCTCAAATGTCCACCAATTTGATCTCAATTGACCCAAATTCCAATCCTAAACTCAAATTAACTTTTGATATTACCAAACTAAACCAAATACAAGCTCAATTGGTCCAAGACTTGAGCCTAATTTTGATTTGGGCCAAAACCCCAATTTTGACCATATGACTTAATCTCACCAAATTGAACCCATAGCCTAGTCAATTGGCCTCAATTGATGTTGAAAAATCTTGATAACATTCCTGTACATCAAAATAAACCATCAATTGGCCTTAGTGAAGCCTCAAATCCATTTGATTTTGGCCTAAATCCAAAATTCCCAAATTTAGCCCCAAATTGGCTAAATCCCTAACTTTCACCCAATTGATTGCCTTAACCTCCAAATTGGCATCCAATTCATGTTTAAAACTCTTCATGAGGTCCCTATTGACCATTTACAATAATCAATTTGGACCTAGCCCAACGCTAAGCCAAGCTAGACCCAAGCCTAGCCCAACATGACCAAATTGATTAAAGTTCAAAATTC